>MCFL01000074.1:0-115385 GCA_002102555.1 Catenaria anguillulae PL171 | reverse complement strand
CCAGCGGAAATGCCTTCTTCTTCTTCTTCGTCATTATTATTGCGTTGGCGTCGGCATCAAGTGGATGGCGCGCGGGGCAAATGTCAGTGTCGACAGTGTGGATTGCGTGAGTGACAAGGACGTTGCAGAACGAGAGCAGCGAGGCAAGCCGTGACCCAGTCGCGGGACCCGATCCAGGTCTCGGTCCGGGGACTATCAGGGTGAGTGGGAGCGAGTGCGGCCACGAGAGCTCATCATCGGCGGCGGCAGTCGCTGGGTTTGCGACCGAGGCAGGCGTGTGCAGAATGTGCAGAGCACGAGCTCGCGGCAAGGCGATCGTTGTGGAAGAAGCGTGCGGCAAGGTGATTGATGAGCAAGGTGCGTACGTCCGGCACACAACATTGGCTGGCAAGTTGGACTTTGGGTTGTGTGCCGATGCAAGCATACATGGATTGTGGGGACATTGTGCTGCTCATCTTGATCGTCTTGGGCATTACCATTCCACTCCAGAATACCCGTCACTGTGACGACCGAGCCAAGGGCCGGCAAGTCGATTGCTGCTGCCGACTCGGTGGATCCACCGACCCGAGAAGCAGCCGCGGCTGCGGGTGCATCCGACAGCCTCGTATTTGCCGGATAATACTTTGCCACACATGCTTGATGCCCAACGCCAGGCAGCGGATACTTGGTTTTGATTGCGCCCGGCATGACCCGATCCGCAGGCACGGGGCTCGCCTCATCGGGCACACTGACGAGGTAGACTGGCTGGCGATCGCCATACTGCGTGATACGAGTACGTGGGTCGAGGATCGAGGGGGGGAGCTGGTCGACAAAGGCGCCAGAGCTTGCTGGCCTGCAGACGAGTGGGTCACGTAACGCAATGGGTGATTTGTGGGGCAAGCGAGGTGTCTTGGACCATGGCGGTGAAGGTAACGAGGGTTCCAGACAGGGCAGGCAGCGAGGCAAAAGCCGTGTGGTTAAGCGAGGGCAAGTCTTGGGCAGCAGCCGCCAGCTCGGGTTGCAAGGCAGACAGGGCGTCGGCGAGGGTCGCGTGGGCGCCCGACAAGAGCCAGGAGCGCGGATCGTTGAGGAGCGTCGAGGTGGACATGTTGGTGTGCTGCATGTACTTATGCGTGCATTAGCGTGATCATGACAGGTCGACGGAGACAGTGCGCGAGATAAATAGTTTATGCTGATCGAATTACGTTACGACAGCGAGCGGATCGGCGACCCCTTCTTTTGCTGCTCGCGAGGTCAGCCGATCACACCTATCATATGGACGGAACAAATCGTATGTATGGTAGAATACTACGAGGCAGACAACTACATAATGTATTGATTGTATTGAAAAGAAACCAATCCCTGGATATCACGTCAAGGGGGGCGGTGTATAATGTCAATGGAGCAAGGTCAAGAAAGTGACAGCAGGCGGTTGCGAACCTGCTGCGAGCAAGCAGGTCCATCAGTCCAATCATGTCCCCGAGTGAGAGAGCAGGACAGCGAGAAGGAGGCAGCTGCTTACTGTATGGTTGACATGGGGGCAAGGAGAACAAAAAGAAACATGTCGGCCGTTGTGTATAAAAAAGTGAGGGCGAGATGGGATGGCGAAAAGCAGGGCGGCGACAACACAACAAGGAAAAAAAAAAAAAAAAAAAAAAAGGAACAGAGGGTTGATGGCTGGAATGTCGGGTGTAAAGAAGAAAAGGCGTGAGAGAGGGGGATACATACGAGAAACAAACGAGGAAAAGAAAAAGCAACCATATGATGCCATGATGCAAGCAGGAGGAAAGAGAGAAATGGATACGGCTACAGAATCAAACACGAGCGAGAGATCCCACTCTTAATGTTGTCCGGGCAACCGCAATTGCCTGGTCACGCCGGGTGCGTTACCATTCAGCGGTGAACCGGTGCGGTTCATCTCGACGCCGTACTGCTGCTGCTGTTGGTACACCCCGCCGCCACCGGAATGATGCTGGTCGACGTAATGCAATTCCTGCTGGCCAGTATGCTCGTTCATCCGGTACTCCATGCCCGGCGGTGCCTGCTGCATGTACTCGTCGTCGCGTTGCATGGTGGGCGCAAACGTAATAACGCCATCCTCCTGGCCAGCCATGGCGGGCGCAACTGGCGAGGCGGCCGACATCATTGGGTACGCCTGCGGGTCGTATGCGCCTCCGTTTTGCATTTCGTAGCCGCCCGTTTGTTGAGGCGGCATGCCGGTGGGCATGTTGGGGTCGCCATACGCATACGCGCCGTACTCGGGAGCGCCCGCAGGCGGCATGGACGGGTAGCCTTGCATGGGCATGGACACGGGCACGCCGTATTGCTGCCCGGTGGTGGGCGGCGGGGTTGGGCCATACGGGTGCAAGGGAGGCGACTGCGGCGGTTGTGGGTTGGCATCCGACAATTCAACAAGTGTGACAACGCCACCAGCATACCCGGCAGATGCATTGCCCTTGCCCGCAGCGCCAGAGAAGCTTGGGCGCTGGGCAGAGCCCAATCCAGGCTGGAATGCACGCCCGCCCGCACCACCTGCACCGCCCGCAGTCGCGGCACCCGTGCCGCCAAATCCGCCGGGGCGGTACACGCGGTCGTTGCGCTTGTTGCGGACGCGGCCGCGGATAAAGCAAATAGCGCCAGCTAGCAGAGCAATGGCGCCGAGAATGGCGCCCGTGACGCCCCAAAATACGGGAGTGAAGATAGAGGATCCGCCATCGGTCGAGGCTCCCGTGGTGTTTGTGACGGTGCCGACCGAGGGAACGAGCTGCGAAAAGGTGACGGTGCCCGAGGTGGAGAGCGACCAGGACGAAGTGGTGAAGGTGGAGACGGTCGTCGAGACGGATTGCGTGGTTGTGGTGCTTGGCGGGGCGGTGGTGGTCGCGGCAGACGACGACGAGGTTGGCGGCTGGGTGGTGCTTGACGAGGTGATACGAGTCGTGGTGGTCGTGGTGGTGGCCGGTGGCGCGGACGTGCTTGAGGACGACTGCGGTTGGTCCGAGTTGTTGTCCGAGTTTGAGGGCGAGGGGCGGTCAGCCATGGTGTGGATTGATGATACCGTATGTCGGGCAGAGTGATGATGGATGGTGTGGAGAGACGGTGAGGGCAGAGTGGAGGAGAGAAGGAGAGACAAACGTCAGTCAGTCACTCGGTAATGATATTGATATTGATATGTCGCTGTGGGAATGGGGGAAATGTCACACAACTGGAGAGACAGAGTGCGTGTCCGAACATACCATGATGACGACTCGGAATGGGATGGCAACGAAACGGAGACAGGTGGATGCCCTTCTAGTCGTGGGGGTAGGGGTGGGGGGGATGGGAGTGCGAGTGGAAAGTGGGAGGAGGAGGTCGAATGTGGAAAGAGAGTGCAACTATTTGCAGTGAGCGAGTTAGCGTTTGTGAATACTTGCTGTATGTGTCTACTTTTGGAGTCAAAGAGACAGGCCACAAGTGGTCAGTCGGTGCTCTATCAACGTCGCTCTTGGCAAGGGTGTGGAGTGGTTGAAGAAAGCAACGGTCGGCGGTCGGGCCAGCCAAATGGCTGGCCGCCCGCCCTCGGACTGGGCTTGGTTGAGCGGTCGTGGGCTCAGACGTCGAATGGGATTGGCGGTGATGGCAGGGGCACAGGAACGGACCAAGTGCGACAAGTGACGCTTGCAGGTGGCAGTCTCGAGAGGAGAGGTTTTCGTATGTAACGCTGCAGCCAAGGCAAGGAAACTTCAAGTCTCAAGGGGGCGGTCTTGGGCTGGAGCGAGGCCACCCGCTTGTTGCCCTGCCATGCCGTAGCGGCGCAGCAGCGGCCGAAATGGAAAGGTCAAGGAAACACTTGAAACAATTGCGTGGCGTGTCGCGTCCCACTCACTCCCGCTCCCACTCCCTTGCCCAGCTTCCCCAGCCTTTGAGCCAGACGAAGGATCCGTGGACGCATGTATGATACACAATGGAAAGCAGCGGCCAGCGAAAAAAAAACATACCTCATATTTGTGTGCAATGACAGATCACACATTAGGACATTATGTCTCACTTGCTGCCTCATGTTCGCAACGTTCGCGGACGGCACCTGGCGGCGTTTGCGGGTGCGTAGTTTGTCTCATGGTACAACGCTTCACTTGGTTAAAACGTGCCGCACATAAAAATGCATATATGTATCTATACCTTGACGCCGAAAGACGCAACTCAAAGCATCCATGATAACTGGAAATAAAGCGTGACCTACTTCTTCTTCTCCCTCTCCTTTTCCTCCTTTGCCTCGGCCATCGCCTCGCGAACCAGTTTCAAGAAAACGTCTTCAAGCGACGTTTGCGACACGCCAAAACTCTCGACAATCTTGTTCCCCTCTTCGCTCTCCAGGATCTTGATCACAGCAGGCACCTTACTCACACTGCTCTGCGGCAAACGGTAAATGAGGGCACCTGCCGAATCGTCCTCCAGCTCAGCCTCGGGCACACACCGCGTCACGAGCGCCTTTGCTTGGTCCATGCACCCTTCCTTTGCCGTCATGCCAATACGGTAGCCCAGGCCGAATTTGTTTTTCAGGTTGACACCCGTGCCCAGTGCGCGCAGGCGGCCCAGAGCCATGATGGCAACACGGTCGCCGAGCGCGTCGGCTTCTTCCATACTGTGCGTTGTGAGAATGCAGATACGGTTCTTCTTGAAGGCCTCGATGAATGCCCAGACATGGCGGCGGTTGACGGGATCCATACTGCCGCCATGGAGACACGGTTAGAAAAGAATCTAGCAAGTGCCAACGGCAAGAGCAACGTACCCAGTAGTCGGCTCGTCGAGAATCAACACCTTGGGATCTCCAATGGTACTAATTACCACACTCAACCTGCGCTTCATGCCACCCGAGAATGTCGACGCTGGTTGGTCTTTAACCTTCCACAGCCTCACAGCCTCCAACCGCTCCTTGCAAATCCGATGAATCTCCGTCTTGGACAAGTGCTTGATCCCGCCATACAGCTCAATGTGCTCGACAGGAGTCAAATCACCAAACAACAGGTCGTGCTGCGGGCAGATCCCGAGGTTTGCGCGAATCTTTTCCATGTCCCTTGAAACGGAATGCCCAAAGATGACGGCATCGCCACCAGATGGCGGCGTCAAGCCAGACAGCATGGACATTGTGGTTGACTTGCCCGCGCCATTTTGGCCCGAGAAGCGCCAAAAGGCTCGATTCCTCAAGGGCCAAACACAAGGAACGCACGGCGACCTTGTCCTGCGGCGAAGACCCAAACCAGTCGTTGCGATACACCTTGCGCAGATTGCCAATCCGAATCGCAGCATTGACGTTCTTGTCGAACACGCGTGCTCGCTCCTTTGCCACATCGACATCCTCGGAATCCACCTTGTACTTTGGCAACTCGCCCAGCGGTTGGTTTTTCGTCGATAAACTCTTGCACCGTTGCCTGCTCGGTCGTCCCGAATCCCCAGTACCGAGGGAGCAAAAAGAACCAGGCGGGCTGGCGCCGGCCGTACTCGTCCGGGATCACCTTGTCAAAGTACCAGGCCAAGAGCGTGTACAGGACAATGTTAAAGATGAGCAGGTGCATTGAGGTCGCAGGGTACGGCACGTTTGGCTTGCGTGTGCCACCGAATGTGGGTAGTTGATCGCTTGGCAAGGGCTCATAAGGGCAGAGAACGGGAAGCCTGGACCGGGAATGTTTGTGCCCGTGAGAAAGTCGAAGCGGCCAGACGTGCGCAAAGAGATGTCGATGAAGAGTTTGCCAAAGTGGAAAAATGGGAGTAGAGAGCTACAGCACTCGGGAGGCGAGCGGGCGGTTAGAATCGGCCCTTGGCCCAGTGACTGGGGACAGCTGGTGTGAAAGAACACGTACAAGACGATGTAGAATGCCGGATCCGTGTCAGTGTCGAACCAAATGTACCCAAGGAACGAATTGGAAAACACAGTCGACTGGAACAGGAGGCCAATAATGAAGATAAAGATCCCCACCAGTACGGCAATCCTGGCGCGCCGGCAAAACGTCGTGATGAAGAAGGCCATGCTCACCATGGCCATGCCAAAAAGGAAAAACATGAAGAGCAGTGCGAAAAAGTCTGCTTGGAACACGGCGAATTGGCAAATGATGCCCATAATGACCGTAACCAGCGAGGCAACAAACACAAGCACCGCGCGGCTCAAAAAGTTGGCAGACCAGAAAACGCTAGCTTTGAGTCCCATTGTTGCCATGGCATGTCGAAGCAGGAGTTCTTTTTCCGTCACGATTTCTTGAAGAACGGAAATAAAAATGACCATGACCGAGCAAAAGAAGAAGAGCGGGCCACTCTGGCTGACAATCGTGTCAGGAATGTAGCTTGGCGCCACCGTTGGCCAATCCTTAAGGTGGATGTCGAGCTGGTTGTTGTCTGTAGTTCCCACGATTCCCGAGACAGACCCCGGATTGCTGACTGCATTCGAGTCCGATGCGACTGCGAGGAGAGCCTCGTCAAGCCCGCGCTGTGCAGAGAGCACTTGACCGTCGTACAGATCTGTGCCGTTGGCAAACTGAGTCGTGTTGTACCACAGTTGATACTGAGCATTGGGCAAGCGGGATTGGAAAGTTACACTGAACAGAGTCGTATTCGGGTTGGCGAGAATGTAGTTGTATAGCACGGTCTCATCGGCAATGGGAACAATGCCTTGTTGCGAAGTCGGCGCGCTCGTGTCTGTCCGGATGGCATCCACCAACGGCAACGCCTGGCCTGTCCTTGCCCGATTCTTTGCCTCAAACGTCCGCATCACCAGAGTCGTGAAATCGTCCTTGGGCGTGTAAAACATGGTCACACATGGTGACGATTGAGTCACGCCTTGGCACGGCATCACGCCGCTCAACGGATACGACTTTGGGAACAAAATCTCGGCGCGTTGACGGGCATTGAAAGCGGATTGCAAGGCCAAGAGCAGCACTGTGAACACGATGGGTGCAAACACAGACTGGGCTAGGGTTGAGCGCCGGTAACGCAAGATCAAGACAAAGTTGCGTTTGGTGAGCACGAGAAACTGGTTGAGCCACACAGGCAAGGTGCTCTTTTCTGGCTCGCGCAGTTTGAATTCTTTGGTCAAATGGCCGCCTAGATTGTCGCGGCTTCCGCCAGTGGGCGATGTCGGGGAACCACCCGGGGCAGGACCCGGGGTTGGCGAGACCTGGCTAGGTGGGGCGGTTGGAGCTGGGGTGTAGTCGTTCCCCATGATCAAATATGATATTGCTTCAAGTGTCTATGGCTGGTAAGGAGAAGGTTACTCAATACGGTCCTTGTCTTCGTAGCTGGCGTGGTTGGTCTCGGGAGCCTGCAGGGTTCGCGAAAGTCTTTGTATCTGTAGTAGGCGCTCGCAAGGGAAGACAAGTTTCTTCTTTGGGGTTCTCAGATGGCTGCTGGCTACATTATCTACATCCGATCCGAACCCTGGCGCCAGATAACCAGTGGACGGTAACGCCCGTCAAGGCAATTCGCCTAGCAAGCTGACGCGTCCTGTTCGCAAGAGCTTCAGGATCGGAACATCGGGCATCGCCAGGCGCATAATCTGGCTTCGATGCTTGACATCAGCCAGGGTTATCTCGACGATGCTATCTTCAACTTGGACGCATTTTACCGCGAGATCTTGTATCAGACTTTCGCCTTGCAGTCACTGGAACTGTCGTTACGAAAGCCATTTCCATAAAACGGCCAGAGTTCCGCGCGTCAAGACAACACTCTTCCGCTGTTGACCTCGCTCTCGAGGCGAACAATTTGAACCCCCTTTGATCCGTGACGAAACCTATAGAGTAATGCCTCAAAGGCGAATGTGAGTCAATGCAAACTGCTCCCCTAGCCCCCTCGACGAACAGCGTCCTTCCCGGCCAAGTCTTATCGCCCATCTCTGGTGCATCGTCCTCCACTCCTCGTCCTGGCAGTACTCGCATCTTAGACGCCAAAAACACATCCGACGACTCGGCCCCCGACAAGAACATGACAGCCTCAGGCGAGACGGCCCCGGCACCACCTGCCGAGGCGCTGCCTGCCGCGGCGACGCGTCCCGCTGCGAACGAAGCAACCACCGTCAACGTTGGTGCCGCGTCATACGCACCAATTCCAACGGTGAATGCAAAGGAGCTCAAGTCATACCAAGTTCGCGCTTTGGTAAAGATTCACGCCATTCAACTTTCCTGGGTGCATCATTCCTTTTGTCGCTCACCATTGCTTGCTCGATGCCACTTCAACAGGTTCGCAAAACGGTCTCGTACCAAAAGCGCCAAACAGTGTCAAATGTCTGTTGCGTGACACTGTGCCCGTTCCTCATGATTGCGCTATCGGCCTTGTTAGGCGCAATCATTGCCAACCTCCTCGCCTCGAATGGGGGCAACGTCAACGAGTTTGTCTATTGCTCAAACGCAAATGCCATGAACCCGGAAACCAATACGCCCCTCACGACCAACTTGCCCATCGGCAGCAGTGCTGGCATTTCCGGCGCGTCCGGACCAAACGTCCGATTGGCCAACTTCCTTGTGACCCCAGTGTCTGGCGGCACTGCCGGTCCGCCGTCCGGTGGCCGCAGCGCTCCGTGCGTCATTTGGCTTGAGCCATCGTATCCATTCAAGGATCATTACGAGCGGGACCCGTTTGCGTCCATTCCGGCTCAACTCAACCCGCTTTTCACCCCAACAAATCGTCAGTTGGCTCGCTCCGGATCCATTTTCCAGCCCGATCCACGCCTTGGGTGGCTCAATCCTGCTCAGTATCAAGTCCCGATTGCATTGGTCCCAATCACATCGGCACAACACTTTCCTTGGGTCGAAATTGTTGAACCAGACGGCGTCAACTTGGGCAAGAAGGAGCGCAAGGCCTCATTTACATTTGCGCAAGCTGGACCAGGGCTGCAGAACATGAACAATGGCGACGGTACGCGGGAGTTTCCCATACTTGACAGCTGAGACACTCGCTGGGTCCTCTGATCCGTTTTACTTGCGGAATCATATGTAGAGGGCGTCCTTGGAGCATTCCAGACACGGGTCTTCGCCAATGTAACCTCAGCAGGCACGAGTAACAGCATTGATTTCCGCCTTGAAAACTTCCAGCCGGTGCCATTCTTTACCAAGCGCCCTGGCGCATCAGAAGAAACAGTCGACAAGGCTCTTGCCACATTGATTCGCTCCATTCTAGAGCAGCTCTCGACGGTTCAAGGCAAAGAGGTGGCACTTCAACGCAATCCCGAGACCATTGCCCTGCTGCGGTTCCAAAATAATGTCGGAAAGATTGTTCAGCAAGTTCCATGGGGTGTCATGCTTGTGCGCAAGTGGGATACAACCAACCGCAAGTTTGAATATGTGCTCCAATTCGGCCGTGATTCTCGCATCTCGCGTGCTGCGTCATTTCCAACCGAAGGGTTCCGAAAGCTCATTTTCAACTCAATGTTGTCTAATGCGATCATCAAGTCTCTGTATCCTGGGAGCTCTATTGTGCAAGGCCTGCGGGCATTCCCTCAGCTGGTATCGACGGCGTTTACCATCAACATCGGCACATTCCTTGGTCGGATTCTGTATCCGTTTGGCATTTCGTTCTTGCTGCCCATCTTTGTCATCACCATCACACGCGAAAAGGAGGACCGGATTGCCATCATGATGCAGATGTATGGCCTCAAGCTCTCAACCTACTATTTCGCACACTGGCTCCACTTTTTTGTTCTCTACTTTGTTTCGGCGGCCGTCTTTATCCTTTCGGGTCTCGCGTTCCAGCAGCAGCTGTTTACCGTGACAGACGGCGGCGTCATTGTCATCCTCTTTCTTTGTTGGGGTCTGGCCCAAATTTCGCTGGCATTCTTCTTTAGCGCCTTCTTTTCCAAGAGTCGCAATGCCCTTGTCGTGACATTCCTGTTGGTTTTGATGTCGGTGATTGTGAATGGTTCGTTTTTCACCCCACTATGCTCAGCATAGAGCTGGTGACTGACGCACTTTTGCTCATTGGCGTGCTTCTTGTACATGCAGTTACCATGGAAACACTCTTTACCGGTCAAGCACCCGCGGCGTATCTGCTTTACCCGGCCTTTGCATTTTACCGTGGATTGATTTTACTCAACAATGCCGCCACGACCAAGGGCGCCAAGCCGTACACGATGGCCATGCTTCAGGGCGACAACGAAGTGCTCCGGTGCATTGTCTTCTTGATTTGGGAGACATTTGTCTATTTGGCGCTGGCGTACTACTTTTCGCAAGTTTTGCCGTCTCAGTTTGGTGTGCAAAAGAAGTGGTATGTCATCTCTTTCTCTCGCTTACTCTCGGCACACGTTGGGTCAAGGCAAGGACTCACGTTTCCTGTCTTCCACGTTGACAGGCACTTTATCTTTTCCGAACCGTGGGCCAAGCTGTCTGGAAAGAACAAGAAACTGGAAGAAGCTGACCGCCACAACTACGCTGTCGTCGTCAACCAAGACGAGACCCAGTTTGAAGACCAAGACGTGAAGGCCGAGCGCGCTCGTGTCGACGAGAACAAGTTCTCGTCCTCGGCTCCCCTCGTTGTCCGCCACATGCGCAAGATTTACCCCGGTACCCGCAAAATCGCAGTCAAGGATGTGACATTTGCTGCCGAGTCAGGCGAATGTTTTGGGCTTCTCGGTCCAAATGGAGCAGGCAAAAGTTCGCTTATATCGATTTTGACGGGTCTTTATGAGCCTGTACGTCGCTGGGTACTTTCTTCCGACGTTCGCGCATCGATTCTCATGTTTTTTTTTCTGTTCACATTAGACGCTTGGAGAGGCCACGCTTGGCGGATACGACATCAAATCCCAACGCAAATACGTGTACCGCATCACGGGCATTTGTCCGCAGCATGATATCTTGTGGGACGACCTTAGCGTTGGCGAGCATTTGCTGTTTTACGCACGCCTCAAGGGCATTCCGCCCGACCAGGAAGAAGAAGCCAAGAACCGCGCACTGGAGGCCGTGTCGTTGCAAAACTTTGAGCATCGCCTGTCAAAGGGATTGTCTGGAGGTATTGCTGCGGGCCCTTATTTTTTGGTTCTCCCTCTCCTTTTTGTGTTCTTGGATGTTAATCTTGAGCTGTTCGCAGGTGAGAAGCGCCGCTTGTCGATTGCCATTGCCTTGACTGGCGACCCACGTGTGGTGTTCTTTGACGAGCCAACAACTGGTACGCACAGCGGTTCTTGTGCAACAAGTTGCATTACGTCCAGGTAAGTCTGACTAAGCTGTCCTTATTGTAAATAGGTTTGGATCCCGAGGTTCGCCGTGTCATTTGGAACATCTTGTCGGCAGCTCGCAAAGGGAAAACCGTGGTGCTCACGACACACAGTATGGAGGAAGCTGAAACGCTGTGCACTCGAATTGGAATTATGGCCAAGGGCACGCTGCGCTGCGTTGGCTCGCAAATCCGGCTCAAGAAGCTCTATGGCGCCGGATTCAAGATCACCTACATTGCACAACCTGAGAACATGGCACATGCGACCGAAAAGATCAAGCAAGTGTTGCCAGCCAATGCCAAAGTTGTCGATTCGTTTGCAATGGCAACGACTGTGGAGTTTATGCCTGCCGAGGGCACTTTGAATACCGTCTTTGAGGCCTTGCAGCAGCACTCCAAGGAGTGGCTCATTGACGATTGGGGTATCTCGCAGACGAGCTTGGAGGAGGTGTTCCTGAGGTTGATTTCCGAGACAGACGCTGAGGGATCCGCCGAGTAAGTATCTGAATCTGCAGTGTCTGTGTTGTTGAAGCTGAAAGCATATCTCAAAATGTGCTATTGTTCTTGAAAAGCTTGCACAGAACAGACAATCGATACAAACACTCATGCCTAATACGAACGAGTCGACGCCGCACGACACTTGTAACGGGAGGAGCATTAAGCAGGGGGAATCCGTGGTTTATATTTCCTCATGTGCAACGAGAGTATGTCGTGCAAAACAAAAAACAAGGCGATTGGTGGGAATAGTTTACACGCGAAGAAATTGGAATAAAGCACATCGCAACAGCACTCGGCAAAAGAGCTGGCAGAGGCGGGAGAAACCTTTCTCTACGGCTGTGTCTTGTGCCGTAACCCGTTGGGCCCAAAATATTGGTTGAGCGCCGTCTCGATATCCTTGCGGAGCAGCGGTTTGCGAAGGTACACATCCATGCCGTGAAAGAGGCCGGTCTCTTCCGACTCTTGCAGGGCGTCGGCCGAGAGGCCGAAAATAACTGGCCGTCTGGCACGTTGGGCCGGGTCAGGGAGAGAATCAAAGTGCGCGACGATCAAGCGAGTAGCTTCGAGACCGTCCTGAAAAAAAAGCAACAAAAGAAAAGCAACGGGTTTCGGTGAGTTCGTGCCATTGTGCGAGTTGGCTGACTCTTGAATACGTACGAGTACTGGCATGCGAACATCCATGAATATGCAGTCAATGTTGGCCACACCGGTATCCTCCTCGTCCGCCTCCACACGGGCGCCGTCGGCCGCCGGGTCCCCAATGGACGCTGCCGGCATGGCCAGCACTCGATCCACGGCCACTTTTCCATTTTCTGCCAATTCCACTTCGTGCCCAAGCTTGGCAACCATGGCCTGCATCAGTTTGCGATTCAACGGATTGTCATCCACCACAAGCACTCGCAACGGCGCATACCCGCCAGCGACCAATCCCGACCCCGCCGCCGTGTGCGCCGTCGACGACAAGTCGCTGGCAATTACCGATGGGGCGTTGTGAGGCGCACCGGTCGCAGCCGAGCCATCGCATGCGCATGTGGGACTTGGAAGCCGATTGAACTGCGGATCCACGTCGGCCTTAGTATCTGCACCGCCAACCACACTGCCAGCATTGGGAGAACGTGGGATTGGAGGCGGTTCGGCGACAAGTGCCGAATCGCCACCACTATGACCGTTGATGAGCGTCGAAAGTGGCAGCGCGTCACCAAGCCCAGCGACAGTGTCCAACACCCGATACAAGTGCGTCTGCTTGAAGGGACGGGCAACATATGCCAGATTTGAATACGGCGAGTGCGGTGGAACAAGCGTTGGTCCGCCGTCGGCGCTGGCAAGCATGTCGCATCCGCTAACAATGACGGTTGGGAGACGTGGCGGGGCTGGTGGGATCGGTGGCCAGCGTTTTGGACAGGTAATCACTACAATGTTGGGTTTGGGTCCGGTTCCGGTTGCATTGGCAGAGTCCATGAGTGCGTTGCATGTTGTGTACACGGTGGCAACGACAATGCCGTAGTTGGCGAGCAAGTCATTCATGACATCGTGTGGGCGCGACTTGCCAGACAGCACGTTTGATGAGCCGCTATTGGTGGCGACGACGCGAGAGGAGGTGCCACGAAGCGCAGCGGGCGGTAGTTGTGGTGGTCGTTCGGCAGCTGGTCCGGTACAGATAACGAGGCGAATGAGCCGAGGCGGCGCTGCTGGGTCGAGAATCGGAGGTGGCGGGGAATGTATGTGTGGTGGCACAATATGGTCTGGTGGAGCAAATGGCAGACTTACTTCAAAGGAGAAGTCGGACCCGCGGTTGAGTTCCGAGGTAACCTCAAGGGACGAGTTCATGAGTGTACAAAGGGATTGACAAATCGAGAGGCCGAGACCTGTGCCGCCATACAGGCGAGTAATGGCTGTAAATCGCTCAGATCCAATGGGCCTTTGTTAGTGGAGTCAGTCTCTCAAGAGGCACAAACGAACAGGACGACAACGCACTTTCGTCAGACTGTTCGAATCGCTCAAAAATACTTGCAAGACGATCTTGCGGAATCCCGCACCCCGTATCTGCAACCAAAGTAGCAACGCGGCGGTTAGCGAGACAACTTTGGTCGGCAATAGTCACACGTGCCTTGAACCGAAAACCGGACGCGAGCCGATGTTGAATCCATGCTAACGAGCATCGCTCGCAGCAAGACGTGACCGACATTGGTAAACTTGACGGCATTTGATAACAAATTGTTGAAGATTTGCCGAAGTCGCACAACTGTAAAGTGCAAGAACAATGTCAGCGGCTGGATGCTCCCAATCCACGGCTCAACCAATCGCACCATCTCCCACGACAAACTGTGGCAATGCCCGATCCATCACACAACCAACATCCACCGGTTTGCGCGGATTCGTGTACGCGTCCACGCTCTGCCTGAGAGCCTCGTGAAGATCAAACGTGCGATTTTCGAACCGAATCTTTCCGTTCTCGAGTTTGCTCAAATCCAGCACGTCGTTGAGAATGGCCAGCAGCAACTCGCTTGACCGAATTATCACCTGCACATGCTCGCGCTGGATCGAGTTGAGGTCGGTTTCCGAGAGCATGTGCACGGCCTGGATGACTTGTGCAGCAGGCGTGCGGATCTCGTGCGACATGTTGGCCAGAAAAGTCGACTTGGCGTTGGCCGTCGCTTCCATGACGGCCAGTCGCTCTTGGAACTTGCGCATGGTTTCTTGGTTCAGCTGGCGTTCTCTGCAAACAATCACAAAATATGGCGGTAAGTGTAAACAAGCATGAACACGCATGAATGAATCGCCAACGAAAACGTACTGGGCGCTGTAATAATACGCTGCAAAGAACCGCACAAGCTGTTTGACCAACTCGACCGCTGGATCATTGAGCGGTCCTTGGACGAGCTGATCGGACACTGCCCGAAGCCCCGAATCTGGCCGCTGTTGGCTGCCTGCCCGGGACCGCGTGCGGCGGCCATCGGGTGCCGACGCGGAAGTCGCTGCCGACACGGTTCGCGCACCAAACGACTTGCCCAACTTACCTGGAGGGTCCCATGGCGCCAAGACAAACACACCCAGCTTGCGGCCGTTGAAATGCACAGGTAAGAAGAGCACTGGTTTGGTGGACTTGGCCGTGCCCGCCGTGTCGGACAGTATCGGTTCTTTTGTTCCAGTGGCTCGACGACTTGCAAAGAAGACTGCTGGAGGTAAGGATAGCACTTCCATCATGGTTTGATAACACAGTCGTGCGCCGGGAGCGTGCTCCGCTGGCAGACTCGGTGGCTGTTGTGCAGCTGGAATGTGTTCGTTTGAATCAGATGAAGCAGCCGAGAGAGGCTGGTGTGGTGGCAAGGTCGTGGTAGAGTCATTTTCTGGCGCGGGGCAAGATGCAGCAGGCGGGGGAGGAATGATGGTTGTCGTCGAGTCAATGTGCGATTCCCGGACAAGTGATGCCGGGAAAAACTGCGCATGGGTGGCGAACCGGTGGCATACGTATTCCGAAAAGTGGTCGACGACTTCCTGTGGCCCGCGCAGACTGTTCATGGCCAGATTGATGCGCTTTGCGGGAGCAGGCCTGGAGCAGTCCATCAGTGGGAATCAGACAAACGCTATCGCTGCACTATTGAGCCACAGGTGATGAGCGTACATACCGCTTGCCGTCACTGCTGTCGATTACCTCTTGAGGCTTCTTGTCCTTGGGCACCGCGTGAGTCGCCGATGAGGAGCAATGATGCGAATGGCCAGGGTCGGACTCAATGACGGATGAGCGAATCGGCCATGGCTCTTGATGATGTGGCGTGACAACAAAGGTGTCCCATACGGGTGGCCCAGTTGAGAGCGCGCGGGACCGCGATTGCTTCGACAGGTGCGACGGCGATGCGTGATTGGGTACTGCCAGTGATGTCGCTTCCACTGCTGCAGGCGAGAGAGGGAGCGCGTTGCCGCCAAGTCCAGACGGGGACAATACATGTGGGTCGGTTTCGATGTTTTCAGTTGAAATCGGCCACTCTGAGGGTGGGATTGCAGTATCCACAACGACTTGAATGTCGGTTTCTGTGCCGCTATCCGGCTCTTCGTGACGATCCGAATCCGAATCTGCCGAGCCCCACGAGTTGTAGATGAAGGACGATGCGGCCGATGATGACAGCGACAAGCGGACCCCTTCCTGAACCTCGCCATGCCCTGGCTGCTCTGCCCTCCTCCTCCGTCTCCTCCTCGCTCTTTCCTCGCAATCACGCCTCAACTCGCCTCTTGCTCCGCGAGACTGCGGATTGACTGTGGCCAAGAATTGAATCTGATGGCGCAAAACAGAGTCGTACGCCATGTGATACAAGGATCGGGAAATGCCCAACGAAAATGAGAGCTTGAAAGCGGTCGTCGCCACAAGATTGATCCAATACGCAGCGTTGGATGATTGTGCGAATGGAAACGAGGCCGTCATGGCAAGGGAAAAGATGGACGTTAGCACCGTGTGATGCCAGGAAGCAACAAGAATCGCTCGAATGCGTTGCATGGTCGGTGAAAGCGGCTCCGCCGAGGACTCGAGACCACGTGATTTGGCGGCATTGAGCTGTGAGGCAACGTGCCGACGCCAACGAGATGAGAGTTTGTGCACAAACGTGGCCGAAAGAAGCAAGGTAATGGCAGTCACGGAAGAAGAAAAACATGCAGCCGCAATCCTTTGATATGATCGGAGTGTTGCAGAAACGGAAGGGTCAACGATTGACCAAATGACAAGTGTGTTGAGGGAAACGTGTGCAGTGAGCCGGACGAGAATGAAGAGCAGCGCCATAGGAAGGATACGCCAACGAGCCGAGCTGGAAGGGTAAATGCGAGCAAACTGGTAAACCAAGGCGGCCTCGCCCGTCGTCTGCGCGGTAACCGACGCGATCCCGTTCAGCATTCCAAGCACAACTTCTTTGCTGAGAAGCTGAGGGTGTGACTCGGTTGAGGACGCCAGGGACAAGATGCCGATATGGACCAAAACCTTGAGAAAGCCCAACGTCGCCGTGAGCAAAAAGTTGAGCGATGTGGCAATCAAGAGGACGTGGGCAGCGACCATGAGCCAATGCTGGCGGCGCAGGTGACGTCTCTGTGGATTGCGATTTGCCTTTCCCTGTGGATGTTGCCCATATCCGTCTTGGCGAGAATAGGGACGTGACCGGTCGGGAAGGTGAGTGAGCCAAGCAAGAAAGAGGGACACGAGGATCGGAATAGGGGCGACTAGCACGAAGATTATTGACGAGAGGAGATCACTTCCAGCGAGGCTCGCATGGACCAAGGCTGCGGCGGGAGACAAGGCCGATTGGGCAACCAGGAATGAAGCCGATGTGCTGGCGAGGGCCGGCTGGGGATAAATGACCCGTGAGGAGCCCAAGGCTGTTGCTGCTCCTCGGGTATCAGGCTCTGGGTCGACATGGATGCCATGGGCAGCTGGGAATCGACTGTGCCGTGCAGCCAAACCGGCGGCCCTGGCCGCTATTGGCAAGGACTCGCTGCCCGAGACCCCGTGCTGGGCCACGACAATCGGCATCTGCACGTTGAGAACCTGACTTAGAGATGCTGTTGGGCGGCCGTCTTGAAAGCGATTATGATCTAGGGGTGCTCAATCGACGCAAGCCAGGGCCGAGCCGGGTGCCTGCGCTTGGCGACTCAGACGCAAGGGCCAATACGAATTAATGGAAATCGCGTGTCGTTGTTGTTGTCGTACTGTCAGGAGGATGGTGGATCAGCTGCAGGGAAGGCTGATCCAGACCCGATGCAGTGCTGCGGCGGCGGGATGCAATCGCCCATGGGCCGGGATCGGGGAATGATGTGCCGGCCCTCGAGAGCGATTATCAATATCGACCGAGAGACTTGGCGTGCTGTCGGACGGCCCGGAGACTTTGGAGACTTTGGAGACTGGCGTGCGGAAAGTATACATAAATACAGGGTGGAGTGGATTGCGGATTCGGCAAAGTGTGTGCATTGAAGTGCTTGAACGATTACCGCCAACAACCGATTCGCATATGTTTACGAATTTCGAAATAGTACATATGCTGTGCCTCAGGTGCAATCTGAAGCACATCGCACACCACACACCGCCTCGCCTGCCTGTCGACAGCTGGGGATCTGGTGTTTTGCTACATCTCACGACAGAACAAAGTTTTGCGGGGTCGGAATGCACTCCGTCTGTCTCCAACTGGCTGGGAATATGTACGGTCGCCCTTCGTGTTGAAACCGTGTGGTTCACAATCCCAGACAAGTATACTTAGTTGAAAAGGTAAGGACCAGAGGAAATATCGAAAAGAACAAGACATTTAAGCAGGGAAAACCAAGCAACAAAGAGGCGCAGAGGATGGTTCAGGCAATCGAAGCAAAAAAGATAAGTGTGAGAACTAGCAGAGAGACAGGATGGGCGGGTTGAGAACACGGAGCTGCAAATCACAGCCCCACCGCCAAAGAGATTTAGGACATGAAGAGCATGCCAGAACCCTCGTACACGGCGGCGATCTTGTTGATGGCATTCACAAATGCAGCCGTCCGGTGGTCAACGCCCAACTTGACCGACGTGGCATGGATCTCGCGACCAGCGGTGCACATGGCGTCCTCCAAGCCAGAGTACACGAGCTCGTGCTCCTCGGCACCGTGAATGATGTTCCTGCGCTCCGACTCGGTCAACAACCGGCCCGCCTCCTTCTCCACAAGCGACACGAGCTGCTGCTTGCCCTGCTCGTCCCACTTCTTGTTCAACCGACCGAAACGCACGTGCGACAAGTTCTTGAGCCACTCAAAGTACGACACGGTCACACCGCCGGCGTTGAGGTACAAGTCGGGAATGATGATGGACCCATTCTTGACGAGAATGTCGTGGGCGCCAGGGGTCAGCGGGCCGTTGGCCGCCTCACCAATGATCTTGGCCTTGACACGCGGAGCGTTGGCCGTGGTGATTTGGCCCTCGAGCGCGGCGGGGATCAGGATGTCGCACTCGGCCTCGAGCAGCGACTTGGAGTCCTTGATGAACTGGGCGTCGTTGAAGCCGACAAAGGTGCCGTGCTTCTTGCGGTGTTGAAGCAAAGCTTCAACAGAGATGCCGTCGGGGTTGTACACACCACCCTCGTGCTCGGCAACACCGACAATCTTGGCGCCGTTGCGCTCAAAGAACTTGGCGGCCCAGTAGCCAACGTTACCGTAACTGTCATTTGACACGTGGAAGCGAGCGTGTGAGAAGCTGTCCAGGCGAGCAAAAGCAAATGAGCGGGACATTGGCGAACCCTTGGATGATGATGCGAGAGCCCTTGATGCCGGTCAAGCCAGTAGCCTTTTGGATTTCGGGGTAGGTCAAGAATTCGCGGACACCATAGTACACACTGTGCTCATTCAGATACATGGTCAGTGCTTCCTGATACGAGAAGATACGGCAGCGCAAAAGCTCACGAACCCGAGACCGGTCGCCTCCATACGACCACGCACACCTCCCTGGGCAATCGGCTTGCCAGTCACGCAACCGGCAGCGTTCACGTCTTGCACATTGAACTGACGGTAAGTGTCGGCAATCCACGACTACACATCCAAACGAATGGATATGAAATGGATGAGTTTTTGATGAAGAGAGTGATGAAAACTGAGAGGAGCGCGCAAATATGTATGTACCATCACATCGGGGCCAGTACCTGCAGAATAAGACGAATATCGTTAGCGTTGGCAACAAAAATCACGTAATCAGCGGCGCAACTCAGAGAAACGGCAACACACCGACATCTGGCGCAGGCACGTCAACGCCGGGGCCGATAAAGTTCTTTTGGCACAGCTCCATGGTGTACCGACGAGTGATGCGCTCCAACTCGCCCTTGGTGTACTTTTTGGGATCAATGCAAATACCGCCCTTGGCACCGCCAAACGGCACATCGACAACGGCACACTTGAAGGTCATGAGGGAAGCCAGCGCCTCGACTTCTTGCAAGTCGACCTCGGGCGAGAAACGAATACCGCCCTTGACGGGGGCACGGTGGCGCGAGTGCTGGGCGCGGTAGCCGCGAATCACCTCGTGCGTGCCGTTCTCACGCTCGATCGGGAAGGTCACGGAAAGCACAGAGTCTGTGGCCTTCATGTGCTCAAGAGTGCCCGGGTGCACATCGGCGTGCTTGGCGGCGCGGTCAAAAAAGATTTCGACGGCTTGCAAGAAGCCAACGTCGCCGGCGTCCTTGGAAGCTGTGCGAACGGACAAACGGCTGCATGGGTCAGTCGACTGGCGATGATGCGTGGACAGTTGCCGGGTCGAACGCCAACAGGCGCAAAAAATCAACGAACCGCTCGAGTAGGCCCGAGCAAATTGGGCGGCAGCGAGCGGGGCAGCCGGAGCGACGGCGAAGCGGCTACATTGCGGCGATGATGCGGATCAGCATTCATGTTCCATCGAGCGGCCAGCAGGTGTCGGCGGGGCCGGGCAGCATTCATGGCATTTGGCGATTGGGCAGCGGACCTGGAGGCGGTGCGAGCAGCCCGGACGGCAGATAAGGCGAACATGGCGGATTGATTGCGTGCGGATGGAGGGAATCGGAGGAAGAGGGCGGAGTGACCGACAGCGGGCCAGAAAAGCGTGGTGAGAGCGATTGTGGGAGGGGACCCGGGCTGCTTTTGTATGTCCTCCTGTGATCGGCCCAGAGGCCCATTGCCCATCGGCTGCCGATGGGACCGATGACAGGCAGGACGCGTGCCTCTGCTCTGGAGTTGGAGAACACCACTCCACCTCCAATCGTTCCCATCGCCTCATCTTGCCGAGCGGCTATCTACGCTGACAATGGCACGGTGACGGGCTCCCAGTCCCTCCACCACTTCACCCTCGCATCGCGGCTGGCAGCGTCCCCGCCCGCGTCCTGTGCCGCGAACACCTCTGCGAATGCACGTTCCCGCTTGTCCTTCGGCATCAACACACCAAAAAGGTCGCGGTGTTGATCTGCCCCATCCATCTCGTGACGCTCAACCAATCAAGGCGCAGGCACGCCACCCTTTTACAAAAACAATGAAACGCTTCACAAAGCAATGACGCCAAACATGCAACTTCTCGCGAATCAAAACGCCTTTTGTGTGCATTTTAACAACAAATACCAAGCCTCATGGCTGCATCGCAACAAATGCATCGGCACGGACCGCCTGCAGTTGCCGGAGGCTGGAACAAGAAGCGTTGATCTTGTCCGCAACTCGTCAAGTGCCTCGTCCAACCCTCAGTCACCAAAGCAGGTTGCGTCTCACCTCCGATGGCAATCAACGATGTATTATTCAGACAAGACAGTACGATCGGATGGAACTCATGCCGCCATGTCATTTGCGTTGTGACCACTTGTCTCAGCTCCACTCCAACCAGACTTGGCCAATGTCCCCGCCACGCTCTGTGGGACCAACCTCCGCGCTAGCACAGCCTGCTTCACAAACCAAGTCGCCAGGTACAGAGCAAAACTGATGCAATGACACGACACCCATCCAATCGTTGTCTTCAGCACGCTGGGATTGACCTCCATCGCTACAGTGGCAATGTTGATAGCTAACAGCACAAAAATCGAGGCAATGCACATGCGCAAGCGGCGCGTGTACACATGGACCTGTCGGGCGGCCGAATCCGGCTTTGGCGTTGATGACTTGCCTGGCGCCGGAGAAAGGCTTGATGAGGTAGATGCTGGTGCCTTGACTTGCAGATGAGGGAGCAGGCGAGTGCAGAGAATCAACGAGACGAATCCACACGCGACCATGAGTGCAAACCATGAGTGAAAGATGGGTGAATGTGCATCCGATGATTGCAAGGACATGTCCAATAGCCAGGCGTCGCTTGTCCAAAGATCGGCCCAAAAGATGAATGTGGAAGAAAACAAGGCGATGGAAAGAATTGCTTGCAAAATGACAAGTGACTTGACCAGCGGGCGAATGCGTTTTCGCTTGCTCCTTGCAATGAGTTGCATGTACAACAGCAGCATGGACAGCGGGTAAACGGGCGCTATGAGACACTCTATGAGATTGGATGCCAACAGAAGCAAGTTCCGAAAGCAATTTGGTCTCAGAGATTCCCACCCGTAATCAAAATCTCGATAGATTTGATTCGCTTGGCATGCTATTTCTGTTGCAGAAAATAGCGCATACGACGTAATGCTGCAGTGCGATAGCGTCATGGCAATCCAGACCCATTTCCTTATTAACGATTGCATGGCTCGAGAGAAGCGTTTTGATTGTGGTTCACCCGACGTTGAGCTGGAGTGCCGGACGGCATGCATCAATGGGTATAGACAGATTGGCAGTGTAGCGAGCCCCACACCGCTTGCAATCCATGCGCCGACCGGACTGTACGTCTCGACCTCTTCTGATACCATGATTGCTCTATCAGCGTGTTGCCTGAAGTTCGCGAATGCACCGGGTGGGAAATACATGTGTCCACGCAGGTTGTCTTCGACATTGCCAAGTTGGGGAGGCGATGATCATGTGCGACGGGGAGAATGGCCAACCTGGCGACTGCTGCGGACGCTGCGAACAATTGAGCGCCCTGCATGTCCAGTACGTTTCGGTATCTCAGCCATACACCGCAACCGCGCATCCATCCCCCACGAACCCCGTCATTGGTGCGGCGTAGAGTCACATTCCCACCTCAACCGCTTGTTCATTCTCATCTGCCCCACTCCATCCAGACTTGGCCAAAGTTCCCGCCATACTTTGAGGCACCATTCGGCGGGCAAGCACGGCCCGCTTCACTAGTGAGGTGGCCATGTACAGCGCAAAGCTGATGCAATGACAAGAGACCCATCCGAGTGTCCATGCAAGCACAGCTGGTTCAAGATTAGCGGCAACTACAATGATGTTGATGACGAGCAGGAATAACACGGAGGCGACGCAAACTTGAAGCCAGCGGACGAAAACTTGCATTTGGTGCGCTGCAGCTCTTGAGACTGATGAGGCTGTGCTGATGCGAGTATGTAAAAAGGGCGAAGACAAGCTCGTCGGACCCGATTTCTCTCGACCTCCCGCGGCAAGCCTGACTGTTCCGGCGCTGAAATTTAACCTTGAGGCATCACCCGCCGACGGATGCTGGCTTGTCTTGACTTTCAAGTGTGGAAGCAGCCGCGTGCTGAGTAACAGAGAAGCAAGACCGCAAGCAATCATATGCGCAAACCATGCTCGAAAGATCATGTTGTGAATGTCGGTTGTGCGATATGACAGGTCTAAAAGAGCGGGATCGCTGGTCCAAATCTGCGCCCAATCGATCAGCGTGATCCCGCAAAGTGACACCGACAGCAACAACTGAAAGGCAACCGAAGCTTTGACCAGTTTCCGGATTCCTTTACGTTTACTCCTCGGCAAGAGTTTCATGTATACAAGCATCATGGAAATGGGGTAGGCGGGCGCGATGAGCGACTCAATCATTGTTGCTGCAAGTAGAAGGCTGTTTCGAGCGCAGTTGGATCGCAAATTTTCCCAGCCATAGTCATAGTCTGCGTAGTTTACGTTGTTTACACATGCGAGCTCCGTTGCTGAGAAAAGCGCATAGAGCATCAGCAAGCAATGCGAAAGGATCATGGCGACCCAGACCCACGTATGTGAAGCTACTTGCCGTATCCCCACTCGTTGATGTGGTTCTGACCGGCTAAGCAGTGGCCGTCCAAGTGTGGCGACAGGGTAGATGCATATGGGAAGAGTGGCGAGGGTGAGCCCAAACGCAATCCATGCCCCTGTTGCGGTGTACATTTCACCGACCTGCAATGTCATTGTGGTAGGGTTGATATCCGAGATTCGTCATGTTTGTTTTACCTTGACTTGGAGTGTCCGCAGACAAAGTCGCGACGTGCACGTCTGTTCCGTGTATAAATAATGCATGTGGAGGTTGCGCGACTACCTACCACTTTGGTATTGATGCGCAAGCCTCCTGCTGTCAGCAGTACCTATGCATGGCGAGCACGGGAAACGAGTTAGATTGGATTGACCAGGGAAAGAAGAACACGCTGTACTGATGAAGATGCACTTGCGTCCTTGTCCTTTTCTAGCAGGTGCTCTAGCAAAGCGAAGAGCAGGAGGTCTTCATGTCACCACGAACGCAGCACTTGGCCAATCCATCGTCAACCTTCTCGATGGACCCCTCGACGGTGAGCGTGCGATTGACCTCGCCTGAGCCTTGGTGAGGTGTCTGTGCTCGGAGGTCACCCGGGCTTACGCATTTGCGAGTCGTTTGGGACTGGTTCGCGTGATGTTGTTTGGCATCGTCGGGTGGCGGTTGGGAGCGGCCTCGGCATGATCAGTAAAGATAAGATCCGAGAGATGGGCCCTGAGTCGGTGCGTTGGAGACCCTTGAGAGGTGTAGCGATTGCGTCTTTCGACAGGGCTTCAAGCACGAGCGAGCATGTGGCCGGATAGGAAGACAGGAAGGGCAGGTCCCCCCCCCCTACCTGCGGATGTCGTGGGCACGGTGGCGGAGGGGGCGAATGTTGGCGACTTGCGACACCTCCGCGGCGGCCGGCGGAGTGGGTTGGCACCGTGGTCTGCGAGATCAGACGGAAATATCCTTCAGACCGGAGCAGCAACGGTTTCCATGTAGGTACACGCAACAGGACGACGTAGGCTGGCGCACAGGCCATGCATGTCAGGTCTGCTCTCTGACTCTGGCACCAAAAGATATGACTCTGATCTCGCCTGAGCTGGATTCCTCCAGTTGCTCCAATCCTCGCCCCAAGAGTCCTGGCCGTAAACAATAGCCTTCTTCAAGATGGCAGAGCTGCCGGAAACTCGAGTCAGCTTGAAGACACAACTTGTCCGCACTTGCAGTCACGTCATCAATGCTCCGCAATGCGGGGTGACATGAAAGGAGGAACGCTGGATCGCTGGTTGTGCGTTTGTCATACAATCGATGCCAGCCACATATGAAACTAGGCGAGATACATTTGTAGCAATGAATCAAGAATCACCCTTGGCAGCATGGATAGCAACTGTCCTGTGTGCAAGCAGCCTGCCGCTCTGCGCTTACCCACCACTGGCCATTTGGCGCGAGCAGCGACGAAAGGCAAAAAAGTCACGCAATACAACGAGCACCCGATTCAGTATTGCCCTGTGGATGATCGTGTGTGCTTCGCACATTGTCCTCATCACCTTTTCCGCAGTTACCGCAACCGAAATCGTCTGCGGAAATGGCTCACGCACAGACTTTGGCTGGACCGCGGGGCACTATTCATGCATGCGGCGACGCATCGAAAACATCTTGGACCTACTCGAGTACTGCACAGTGCCATTCTACCCGCTCACCATCCTCTCCATTTCGCTTCAGTTACGGCCCAATCAGCGAACCCGACACTTTCTCAAGATCATGTATCGCTACTTTGCGGGCGGTATCGGCATTCTCACACTGATCCTGCTCTTTGCGGCCGTCGCGGATGGCGTCCTCACTTGGACACATGACCTAAAGTATATCGTGCTAGCCGAGCTGGCCGATTCCATCTTTGACGCCGTGTTTACCGTGTGGTTTGCGGCACTCATTACTTGCGCCATGTGCTCGCTGGTGCTTGCTGTGCGACTGATTCCGTACATTGAGCCAACCAAGCAGCGGCCAAGGTTGAATACGAGCACGCCGATTCTGTCGTGGATCCGAGCAGGGTCGGTGAGATCGCAGTCGTCAGATCATCACCAGGCGACAACGTCCTCTCAGTCAAGTTTAGGGCCTCCCCTACATTCGCCGCAGCAAGCCGGTGGGGCAAATGGCGACCGTAAAGTGCCCGCCGCTTCGCCAACAGTAGGTGCCGTGCACCAGCCAAGTGCGGCATCAACGACAGTTCACAAGTGTGTCTTGAAACTCAAAGTGCTCGTTGTGCTGATAGCGCTCGTTCTTGCCGGCGATGTTGCCATGGTCGCCATGGGAGACTCTGTGCCTCGGGTCCTCATGACTGTTCTTGGTTGGCTGAGCTGCCGGATTGTAAGCGTGTCGCTGTTTGCGGCCGTGAATCAGATCAAGCGCGCAGTGATAGCGAAAAGAAGGGTGCCAAATCCGGCTGTGGGAAGTTTAGCTACTAATTCAGAGTGGAATGGGTCGAATATCAAGTGAAATTCACACCCAACAGCAAAATATAGATACTTCAATTCATGTTCGCAACTGGGGACGCGACCCTCTTGGTTATTGAGCGCCGGGTTGAATAGGCAATGGTTTCCAGCTTCAATGTGAGGCGACTCGATCGACCTCTGGCACCACTCAAAGCATTTTAAATATCTTCGCGTTTTCTATGCACTAACACAACAATGTCTGGAAATACCACATGGGAACCCTTGCCCACTGCCGCGATCGTTTGTTCGGTCCTTGCTTTGGCGACACTCCCGATCGTCGTCCATCCAATCGTGGTTCTAATCCGTGAAAACCCCGGCCTCCGCATGAGCTACAGAAATCCACAGCATCGAGCAATATTGGGGCATGTTCTGGTTTGGGTGTCGATTGCAATCTGCCACCTGATTCTCCTTGTCCACGCCCTCCTGGCTGCAAATGAGCAAGGTTGCGAATACACCCAAGTATTTGATGGACCAGATTATGGAGAGATACTCTTTTTCCCAAACTGCATACGCACCTTGCTCGTTGTTTTTGTGGACCAAATTGAAGCCATTCTATCGCCCGTCTATCCGGTTACAATGTTACGGCTCTACGTCCAGATCCTCCCCACGGCAAGGCAAAAACGGCTGCGGCGCGCAACGAAAATCTTTACGCTTGTATTGGCAAGTATTTCAACCTGCCTGTGTATTACAACGACTCTCAGGCGGGCGAGATTTTGGTCTGACGACCCGCTTGTTCTGACCCTGGCTGCAGTGGCATCCATGATCCACCCACGCCTGTTTGACGTATGGTTCGGCATGATGATATCGTGCGCTCTCTTGTCGGTTGGCCTGTGCATCAAGATACTTCCACATTTGCGGCCACATTCAGCAGTCGTGTCGACTGTATTCAAAACGTCCAAGGTCACGTCCGCGTCAGCACACATTTCAGTGAGTACCGCAAGCTTGCCTCCGTCGGTTTCCCCCCTACCATCGCCGACTTTGCAGCCCTTGATTCAACTGGCGCCCCCACAGCCGGTGCATTCATCCGTCTCCGAATCTGGCGCCGATTCAGCGGCCGCCGTCACGGCGCGTATGCGCTCGTGTATCTGGCGACTATGGGCGTGCCTGATGGTGATTCTGACCTTGGTCGTTGGGAACATTGTCATGGTATTCGGCAACAAACGCATAGCGCAAATCGTGTACACGACCGTGGGCTGGATCAGTTGTCACCTCATCAGTGTAGCACTTTTTGCCGCAACCAGACTAATCAAGACGACCGTGCTCACTCGGCGGTTGGTGCCTCAGAGCGTTGCGGGGACGCTGGCGCAGTCCGAATGGGGTGGGCGAGGGTGAGTAGTGTATTGCGGGTCTTGTGTCGTGTTGAGGTTTGCTGTCTTGGACGAAAACTTCATTTCGATGCATTGCACTCAGGCATGTTGCGCTCTTGCGTGAAAACAAAAACATTGTGATTTGTGCGTGTTGGGGTTTTCGACGATTGAGGGTGACTTGTGGTCCAAAGCTGCCACAAATTGTGTGTCGGCCATGGTGTAACGGTGGATTCCACCAAAGGTGGGAGGTACTGTTGCTCGATCTCATGGCATCAACTGGAGAGGACGGGTAGCGGCGCCTCATCGGATCAGGCGCAAGGGAGGCAACTTGAGGACAGGGTGGCAAAGAAAAAGAAAAGGTAAGTATATATTGATGTACGCATGTTTTGTCTTCGCTTCACGCGCTTGCGAAGCCAGTCTATTGATGTGTTTTATCCAAGAAGAATGTGCATTTTAAGCCGACATGAAATACACGCACATGAGCCAAACATCTTGCGCTGACCTGAATATTCTTGACTTGGACGTGTGACAACCTTCTTCACTTTTGCCGGACCCTCATCCACCCCCTGGCCATGACCCCACCAACACCGCGTGCATTAACCTTGCCCCCACCCTCCTCGGGCCCACTCATCTGTACCGCCATCAACACGTCCCTGGCTGTCAACTTGCGATTCTTGGCCACGCCAGTCCCCGGGACACCCAAGGCCACGCCCGATGCGGCCGCCAATGCGCTCGACCGGACCGCACCCACCTTTGGCGACGCCCCATCCTTGTTCTTGCGTTTTCCCTTGGCAGCCGCCGCGCCGGCCGTGGTCGGCGGGCCAAACATGGCGGCCGCCGTGGCCGCGGCCGACGATCCGCCCGTGCCCATGGTCATCCATGACTTTGCTGCGCCGCCCGCCGCCAAGAACGCCGTTGCGCCCGGCGTGGGTGTGCGCGTGGCGGTCACGAGTCCTGTGCCACCCGGAGTATTCTTTTTCTTTGGACCACCAGCAAGCGCGTGTGGTGCCGCGGCGACGGCCAACGTGCCGGGCGTGTCCACGTCCATGCGATCCGACGAAGCGTGCGCGTGCGCGGCGGCGGCGGCCTCGGCCTCGGCGACCTTTTCCTCCTTGACACGAACCACATCGAGTGCGGCCCAAGGATTGCCCGTCATCTTGATATCAAAGCCCACCAAACTCAAACTCGCCGTCTGCGCGTGGATATTGGCATTTGGCCCGACTTTGCCCACGGCCGCACGCACCTCGGCCACTTGTCTCGCCACCTCCACGCCCACACGCCCATCGGCCACGCGCACTGCCCGTTCCACAATGCCGCGGAGCCGGTCTTGCAGGGCCAATGCCAAATACATGATTGCGCTCTCGGACACGTGCTTGAGGCCTGCGGCACCCACTTGGTATTCGAGTTTGGTTTGCAGCAGAGGCAGGTTGATGAGTTGTGACAGCGGGTCGGGGATGGGTAACGTGCCAGGGCGGGGAAGGGCCAGGTCGGTGGCGAGGAGTGGGCGGGATGGGTCTGCTGGAGGAGGGGGGTAGGCGGTGGTGGTTGCCGAGGCGGGTTGCTGGTGTGGAGCGGACGTTGCTGAGGCTGGTTCGTTGAAGCAAAGGATAATTATGGTGAGTGAGTCGTAATGAAAAATCACACGGATACCAAAGTCGGAGAGAATTTTCGTACATGAAGAAGAAGAAGAAGCAGAAGTATTGCTGTTTTCAGCCGCGGCCTTGTTTCCAGGTCCACCCGCAATCACAGGTTTTTGCATGACCTTGACCTTTTTCGCGCCCTTGCCCAACCCACTCTCCTGGGGGCGTTTTTTCCCTGGGGCCAACGAACTACTTGTCATCGGAACAGCCGAAGCCGCTCCTACTCCGCCCGTGGCCGTTGTCGTCACCACCCGAGGCTGCCCGATCCCTTGCTGGCCAGGCATAAAGCTGCCAAACCCTTCCTCGCCCAACAACTCCTTTGCCCTGGCCACAAACTCTTGGCTGGAAATCAAGCCCTTCTTTTGCTGCTCGTGCAAGTGAACGATTTCGCGCTTTGCCTCGGGCGTCATGTGCACGTGAACAGCATTGAAGCCTGCGGCCGTGACGGCCGATGCGGATTGCGGGGTGAGCGTGCCCGATCCGGGCGATGGCGATGAAGCACGTGACGAAGCGGCCGAGGACAGAAGCGACGTGGACGCGGCGCGCTTGGGTGGCATGGCGGCCGAGGAGGTGGGTTTGAAGGAGGAGGACGCCGAAGAAGAGGAAAGCATCGACGCGGCCGCCGAAGCGGCGGCAGAGGGTTTGGCCGAGGAGGTGGAGGGAACGGCCGAAAAGCCTGGGCCCATGGACCCAGTGCGCGGGAGGATGGGTGGGGTGGTGGCGGTGGTGGTCATGACTGGGTTGGATGTAGGGGGAAGGGGTTGGTTGTGTGCAAGCGGGGCCGCTGTGGAAGCAGCGGGAGCAGAGAAGGTGCCCGCAGACCGGAAAGGGAGCGTGTTTGGGACCGACTGAGGGCTCGTGTGTGCACTCGTGCTGTACAATGGCAAGGAGGAGGTGGGCGGTGGCTGAGGAGGCAAGGAGGATGCGGGGATGGGCTGCAAGTTGGTGGGTGGCGGTGGGGGAGGACGTGCGGCCATGTACTGTGTGGCAGCGGCGGGATTGTTGACAAAGAGCTGGAAATAGTATTGCTGCTGCTGGGCAATAGTCATGCCAGGCGGAGGCGGCGGTGGGCCATGGGCATGGGCATGTGCGTGCGCGTGCGCGTGAGCCTGACCGTGTACGTGGGGTTGTCGAGTAGCAATACCGTGCATGGCCATGGTGTTTGTGTTTGTGTTTATGCTGGCGGCGGCGAATGCAGCACTTGTCGAGCCAGTTGAGGCAGTCGAGGCAGTCGAGGCAGCAGACACACTGACGGTGGTTGAGGTGGGCGGCGCAGAGGCAGAGGCAGAAGCAGGAGCAGGCAAGTTGCCGAGGATGAGCGCAATGGTTGGATCAATGGCATTGTTGACATTCACATTGGCTGTTGCTGTCGGGGTCGCTGTCGTCGTTGAAGCCGAAGCTGAAGCGGGCGCAGGACCAGGGCCGGGGCCGGGGTCAGAGGCGGCCGCGGGAGGCTGCGGAGGCGGAGCGGGAGGTGGAGCAGACATGATTGCGTTGGGTTCTTCAAGTTGGCAAGGGTTTGGTGTGTTGATTCCCTTGGCTTGGTTTCATTTTGTATTCGTATTTCATTTCATTTCAAATGATCCAAACCATTTACATCGGTAAACATACATTTCAATATCGTATCATAACGTGACGTGAAGTGACGTGAAATAACCAAGTAAAGTACAAGCTTTCATGCCGGCCACTGCGTGGCCGGGCGTCGAAGGGAGCTTTCAAACAGAACAACTTGAGGCATTATATTGATGAGCAAAGTACACCATGGATATTGAAGACGGGAAGTCACAGTAATGAAGCATTCAGAAGCAATGTTCGGTGTATCGGTGTATCGATTAGTTGTTCGAGGTAACAGTTGTGGGGGATTCTTGGTCGGTGGGGTCTTCCAACTGTACCTGGCACGCTTGATGGCAAATGAAGCGAAACGTCGAGGGAGCCATCAGCCCCTGGCACACTTTCTGAACGTGAGAAAAAGGTGTCGCCATTTAAAGATCTGAACCCTTTGTCGTGAGAGGGAGCGCTGAGCTTAGAGCGGATCGGTTGCGCCAAAGTCGAGCCCAGAGGTTGTATGAAGACGGATGAAATGTATGCTTGAACTGAGAACATTCAACCAGGACCGTTGACCACCGTCGGCAGCTCTTCGAGCCGCCTCGAGCTTCTCCTGTCCCAGGTTGGGTGGTGATGCCCTGCGGGCGGTTCCTGCCAGATCGTGAGCCCATGATGCTCACGACTGTGTTGCTTGTGTGCCAGGCTGGTGCTTGACGCATCTGCCACAGAGCAACGGTCATGTATTGAGCAGTCCGGCAAAGCACAACTGCATTTGAGGATGTGAACAAAGATATAGAGAAACAATGTTGAATGTATCCAAGAAAACGGCTTGAGATAGAGCGAGGCTAATGGGTGGGGAAAGAGCAAAAGGTGGGAGCTGGCTGTCATGAAATGCACGGAAAATATGAGAAACAATGAGGAGCAGAACCAGTTGAGAGCGGACATCGTGCACTTCCACATCACAGTCAGCCCAGGCCAGCAAGCAACACCAGACCAATGAGCCATTACCATGAACGTGATTTGTCTGAGCTGTTTGCGATGGAACAGAACAGAGGGAAAACATCTGGATGTATCATAGCGAGTGCAAGACTTGGCCGGAGAGCAGATCTGCAAATGCGCCGCCGTGTACATGTAGGAGGAGATGGTGAGCATTACGTTGCCTGTGGTCCGAGAGCGAGAGTCACAGGATTAGAGTCGGCAGAAGCCAATCATATGTGAGTCAGTTGCGATAGACGGTGAGGGAAGCTGAGAAAGCGGAATCGGCGTCTTCAACATGTGTGATAATGAGCAAGGCTGCCGTTTGTGAAAGGGCGGGGTCAGCAACGCGATGGACTGTCTTGAATGCCGTGGTTGGAGCAGAGCGAGGAATTCAGTGAGCGGAATTGTGAGTTGCATGATTGCATTGACGGAAATGGAGCAACGGCACTGGACGCATCATGAGATGAAGATGAACCGAGACATGGAAGCAATCAGCAATGGGATACGCGTCCGCAAGTTGGAAAACACTTGCTGGGTGACATGTTGCTGCAGGAGATGTCATTGGTGGTTGCGGGTCGAGCGTCATTCGAGGCCGGTGCCCGAGAAGAGTGCCATTGGGATTGATCGAGCTGCTGCTGCCGGTGATCGTATGTTCTTGTGGTGGCGAGGAAAGGGAGATGGGCGTATGCTTGAGGAACAGCACGCAGGCAACGACGTGGAGTGGCTATGGGCCGCCAAGGTCATGAGTCGTTGTCGCCGTAGATAGCAAATGATGGGCATATACGGTGACGCAGAATGAAATGCGGCATACGGGAAGAACGTGTTGTGGTTGGATGACATGTGGTGCGGCTGGAGAAAAGAAAGACGCCAAGTACGTGTGATGTGGCCGTGGGCGATGGGCAGATGGAGTGCCGGCGAAGCATCCAACGCGAAGTGCAATGAGGGGACGTTCAAAGGTAGCGGCATGCACTATGGTCGAGGGTGGGGAAGACGGGTTGTGGCCGAAATGGTGCTGGGGATTGAGAATGCGACGCACACTGCAGAATTGAGGTTGAGCGCCGCCAATCCACAACGGAGAGAAGAACTTGGCGGGGCGGCATTCATTGAGGCTAAATCGGGGAGTTGTGTGCAAATGAAATAGAACCAGCAAGCAGAGTAAATCGGTGGTGGTGAGGGCGGCATTGACGGCATGACGGAATGCGGACGAAATGAGTTGTGCGCGTCGTTTGCCAGTGGATTCTTGTGGAACGAAGCGCGGCGGGTGCGAAGGCCATGCAGTGCTGGGATAGCATGCGATGCGGCTGGTGAAGCATCCAATAGAGAAGTGCGAAGAGGTCATTCAGCGGCAACGGGAAAGCATCGTTCATCGAGGGTCCGGGCACTGGTTGTGGGTGACAGGGTGCTGGGGATTGACAGTGTGACGAACACTGCAGAGTGCAGGTTGAGGGCCGTCAATCGACAACCAAGGAAAGAATTTGGCGGTTTGACACACGTTGAAGGCATATCGGCGGATTGCGTGCGAATGAAAGAGAAACAGCGAGGAGAGTAAATCATTGGCAGTCAGTGCGGCATTGACAACGTGGCAAGATGCTAGCATTTGGAACAATCAACCATTGCAATTGGCGATAGGAAGAATTTCACAGGAAAGACAGTAGCGGGTAGGGTTCCGAGGTGGTGAAGCCATGGATCTGCCGCCGTGAGGCCAATGATTCGTGAGCACGGTTTGCCGGTTGTGTGAGAGTGAGCGTGGTTTACAGGTTAACGTGTCGTGTGAGAAGTTACTGCGGTCCGCAAATTGAGGATTTCGAGCTGCTGCGGATGGCGGCAATGAAGAAGTTGGCCGGCGCGTACAGGGTGGGATGCCCTGGTGGGCGATGGAGTGTCCACGTTGTACGTTGTGGGTGGGTCAAGTTGGTGGGGAGCAAGTCACATTAGAGGACGACGTTGGTAATCATGGAGGAGTGGAGGATCCATTCAATTGTTGCTGGCGCTGTGCTCAGTAAAGACGCGGCGGGCAAGGGCATGCAATGAGAGGTGGCGCGATCATCGGCAGTGTGTGATTGGCGGTCATTCATGGTTTGATTTGAAAGGTTGAGTGGTTTTATATTGTGCATGCATTAGAGGTGCTGGAAAAGAAGAGCAGGAAGAGACCACTGAGGAGCCGAGTGCAGAGTCTGGGAGTGAAGGATGAAGGATGGAAGTGCGAGAAAGAGAGGAGTGGAGCAGACGGAAGCGACGTGGAAAAGATCGCCGTGTGGTGAGCGTGTTGGATCGGCAGACCGTGTTCAGAGCGTTGGCTTGAGTGGCTTGAAGCAGATCTGAGGCGGTGTTTCAGGTACGTTTCAGGAGAAGGCCTAATGTCTTTGGAATCACACGCCAACCCGCCACTCGTACATCTTCTTTCCGTAGTAGGCCGTGGCCAAAGTACCCGCGGCACCCATGACCATGGTGTGGGGCTTGCGGCCGCGGATGGCCTTTGGCGCCATGGCGGCCGTCAACACGAGCGACGTGCCCAGGGCCAGCTCGGTGCCATAGTCGAGGTTGTTCTTGAGCAGATACGCGGCCGTGGCGTAGGCAGCACCCAGCGTGACGCCGGCAATCAGCGAGGGCCGCGAGCCTTGACGAAGGTAGCCGATGGTGCCGCCGACCGTGCCTTTGCACAAAATGAACATGTGGATTAGGTATCGCGTGAGCATCAAATCCGTAGACAGTCGAAGACAAGACATATTGGGCTTATGTACATAGCAACATACAGACGGCAGCCAGAGTGACGGACGGATGGTGCGACATGATTGTTTTCAATTTGCGATCAATGTTTTGTTTTTGGCAGTGTGTCTCTTGTTTCTTCTCTTTTCTTTTACTTCCATAACGAAAACATGAAAGTACATGTAGAGAAGTTGAGAGCGCGGCGGATCGGATCGGCCAAGAGTGGAGAGTGGATCGGCGGCGCATCGTCGTTTCTCTGGTCGTTTCTCTTTTTCTCATTTGGACGTTGACGTTGACGACGAAGCCGTACAACTCAACGACCTCATCACAGTCAAACAGTCTAGGCAACCAAGGCAACCAAGGCAACCAAGGCAACCAAGGCAAAACTTGCGCTGCATTACGAGCATATCGCCTTCACCTTCACCTTCACCTCCGTCGGCTCGTGCTCGTCCTCTTGCTGCCGTCGTATCCCATTCCGTCCGACCACGACCCACCTCACCTGGCCAACACCGACAACCGACACCGGCACCAAATACCTGCCACACAATTCGAGTGACGGGCGACCCTTTCGACACTGCACCGCCACCGGTACCGCCAGATCTTTAGTCCAGACCCAGCTTGTTGGCTTTCTCGATCCAATCTGCTCTGTCCCTGTTCCTGGGCCAATCAACTACGGGCTCCACGGGCGCTTTTGTTCAACAGTATTTGAGATTGCATGCTCGGCCCACCACCGTGCACTTTTGGACCTCCTTGCTGGATTTCGTTGTTGGCCACGACGTAACGCTCCTCTGTCCTTGCGCAGCTCCCACTAGCCACCGTACTCTCTCGCCCTGGTAGTACGTCCATATCCTGGCCAATGGGGACCATACCCTCGTCGCCCACTTGCTTTGGCGTATTGTATGTCTATACCTTGTCGGTGACTGACTTCGCCAACTCGCCCCTTCCCTTTCAGCCTCTCCCGCCCGGCTCGCCGTTGAGGCCGCCACCGATCTGGGCAAAACGTCACGTCATTATCGAGCTGCACTCGCTCCACGGACCAAGTGGTGAACGCCGTTTTGAAATCGTCATCAAACCAATCCGAGCTACTCGACCAGAGCCTTCTTTGCGCGCGCCGGCACACAAGGTTGACTCTCGCCATTTTCTCCATTCTTTACGTCCACGTGGTAGGTTCGTTCCCTGACCTTGCTTACTCTGGTCGCATTTGGCTGTCATGCTCCACCATCGCTGCTTGCGGCTACATTTCTCCCTATCCGGTCGCCCTGTTTCTGCCATTGCATTGCATGGCACAGTCCAACGTCCAAACACTGTGCCAATCCATCAAACCCTTCCTTTCACCCCTTCCTCCTGTTGTCGGCTGCTTTGCCACAACCCTGTCGTTTCGCAGACTTCCTTCCTTTGACTTTGTCGTCACTTGTTGTCGGTCACTTGAGCACTTTTCATCCTCGCCGCACAATGGTCTGCGAGGGCTCTGTGAGGGGCGTCAATAATACAATACTATAGAAGTTACCACACACGACACTATTTGCGCTTCCTTCCTGAAAATCGTCCTCACTCATCCCATTGTATTTCACGAGCAGCAGCAGGAGCATGACTTGCCGATAATGAAGGCCATGTGTATTGACGTCGTGTACAATTTACGTCCGTGTGTGTAGACTAACTCCTTCGATTCAATCCGTCATGACTCGGCACGGCCGCCGTTCTCGATCGCGATCGCGGTCCCCGCCGCCACCGGCCCACTCTCGTCGACCCACTGGCGGCAGCAGCGGGCCCACCTCGGCATCATCCAACGGCGGCGGGAATCGATCATCCTACACCCCTTCAACGTCGTCCTCGTACCAGCCTTCGCCCAGCAGCAATCCGTATCCCCACCAGCAACATGACTTTGCTTACGGCGGCCCATCCTCCACCTCTCAGTGGCATCGCAATCGCCAACCGCCCGAGTCATACCCGATCACTGGAGCCTCCCGAGGCCGATCCCGGTCGCAGTCGAGGTCAAGCAGCCGCAGCCGGACCCTAAGCCGCAGCAGAAGCAGAAGCAGAAGCCCGCCGCCCAGCTCTGCCACCGCTCCACCGACCACCTACCCGTCATCGTCCGCGTCGAGGAGCGGCGCGCATGGCGGAGCGTCATCACGCTCAGCGTACGGCTCCTCCAACAACAATAGCATGCGCTCTGCAAGAGGCAGCACGGGCCCTGGACCTTCATCGTCATGGGCAAGGCACCACAAGCCGTCGCGCAGCCGCAGCCCGCGCCGACCCATGTCTTCGGCAGCCTCTTCGCACCCACATGCGCGCAGCAAGTCGCGCGACCGCGACATGTACATGGTGTCGAGCCCCCCACCACGGTCCCGACGTGCGGGCAACGGGCATGGCCCTGGCGGGCGCGCGGGGACACGTGGCAACACGGGTGGTGATGACGATTGGGGGAGCGTGTACGAGCACGGCGGCCGAGCGAGATCGAACAAGCATGTGGCACATGGGTCACGCAGTACGAGCGACCGCCGCGTTTCAAATGCAAACTCGGCGGGGACTTTGCATCCGCACGCGCGTGAGGCGGCGTCGGCATCAGCATCGGAAGATGGCGAATTGCTTTCGCCGCCGCATCCGCATGCCCATGCAGCCTCGCATTCGTTATCGTCCGGTTCAAAGTCGGCCAGGCCAATGCGTCCGCCCATGTCGACCCGCCCGTCGTCGTCTTCGTCGTCAACCGCCACCCCACTCGTCCCCGCACCCGCACCCGCACCCGCACCCGCACCCGCACCCGCACTCGCACCCGCGTCAGCAGAGCCCACGGGCCCTGAAGAATACGAAACGCTCGCGCAAGTGGGCGAAGGCACGTATGGCAAAGTATTTCGCGCGCGCCAACGCCGTACAGGCACACTGGTGGCGCTCAAACGCGTGCGGATCGAGTCGACGCGCGACGGGTTCCCCATCACTGCCGTGCGCGAACTGCAGCTGCTGCAACGCATTTCGTCGGCCAATGTAGTGTCACTGCTCGACATTGCCCTTGAAACCACCCCGGGCATGGCCGTGGGCGGCGCACCGACCTATGTGTACATGGTGTTTGAGTACATGCAGCACGACCTGGCGGGCATTTTGCATCATCCGAGCGTCAAGTTTACCTTGGCACATGTCAAGAGCTTGGTGCAGCAACTGCTTCTCGGACTTGCATTCTTGCACCGGCGCGGCATTGTGCACCGCGACGTCAAAGGGTCCAACTTGCTGCTCAACCGGTCGGGCCAGCTCAAGCTGGCGGATTTCGGGCTTGCGCGCGCCATTGTCCCCCACGGCCAGTCGGCTGCAAACACGCGCGCGGTCGACTTGACCAACCGTGTCATCACGCTTTGGTATCGGCCGCCCGAACTGTTGCTTGGCGGGACTCAGTATGGCGGCGAGGTCGACTTGTGGTCCACGGGATGCATCTTGCTCGAACTGTTTGTGTCGCGGCCAGCGTTTCCGGGTACGGACGAGCTCTCCCAGCTCGACCTTGTGTTTCGCACGTGCGGCACGCCAGATGCGCGCGCGTGGCCCGACGTGGAAAACTTGCCATGGTGGCCGCTCGTACGGCCTGCTGTGGCGAAACCACGCAGGTTGCTTGAGGTGTTTGCCGACACGGTCCGCCAAGCGTTTCCCGATGACAAGGCGCCCGCCGATGGCGTGCTCGAGCTCATGGACGCACTCTTGCAAGTCACGCCCGACAAGCGGCCAACGGCCGAGGCCGCTTTGGCACACGCCTGGTTTGTCAGCGAAATGCCCAAACCCGAGCCGCCAAAGGCATTGTTGGAGGGGTTGGACGATGCCGATCATTGGCACGAGTTTGAGAGCAAGCAGCGCAAGCGGGCGGCGGCGAGGGCGGCCGCTGCGGCTGCCATCGCTCAACCCCCTCAGGGGCCACAGGCATCCACAGCACCCGTGTCTGAATCGGGCGAGGCCGTAGCCGCAACACCTGTGCCGGCGGTTGCACCGGCACCACCCGCAGGAATGGCAAGTGCACCTGTCCCACCTGGATCGCCTGTGCATGTCGTCACGTCAGTGCGAGTCCCAAAACTACCGCTCGCAGAACCTCTCCCATCGGCCGTGGCAGTTAACAGCGTGTCGCGCCCGTCTGCATCAACATTGGCGGCCAGTGCTGCTGCGCGCCAGGCACAGCTTCGCAATACCCGCAAATCGTTTGTGCCCACGGGCGCACTCATTTCGTTTGCATTCATGCCCCCACCGGTCGTTGCGCCACCCCCGCTGCCTGCGCCTCCGCAGCCGTCCAAGCCGCCCGTTGTGGACGAGGTCGTCAAGCACGAGACGGTGCACCAGGCCGTGACGCCAAGTTCCCCGGGCACGCCCGCCGTGAGCAAGCCTGCTGGCACCGGCGGTGGTGGGGGCAGCGCAAGACCGCCAGCTCCAGTCACGGGCTCAGTCCAAGTCAAACCCGGCGGCATTGTTGTTCGGCAAGTGCGGCTCGCATCGTCCGATTCATCGTCCCTTCACGCGCCGTTCGTTCCGCCGCCGCCATTGTCGTCGCGTTCGTCGTCTCCGCCAGAGCTCGCATTGCGAGGTGGGAGCATTCGTAGTCCGCCTCCGCATGCGTCGTCGTTGGCATCATCATCACCTGGGGTTGGTCCGAGCTTAGCAAAGCGCGCACGACTCATGTCGCCCCCGGGCTCGTCTGCGACGACGACGCACACGGGGTCCAGTTTGGCGAGTGCGCTTGGGTTTCCGCTTCCACCAATTGCGGCGAGCCAGGCAAATAGTCCGGTTGTGGGTGGTGGTGCAACACTGCGATCGCCACCGCCCACGGGATCGAAGCGTGCTTGATTCTCTCAGACGTCGTCCACTTGGGTTCTCTTGTCTCTTTGCGTGTTTCCTCGTGATTCAGTTGTCGGTCACACTTTCCCAGTTTACTTCTTTTCTTTGCACTCGCTCTCGTGGAGCCTTTTTTTTTTTTCTTGTCCTTTTGCCTTTAGTGGTACCACAATAATACATACCCGCCCGCGTACTTGCATTCGACACAATCCGCTGTCCAAATATACTTACACTTGACATTTGACATTGTGCTTACCAATTCATCACCTTGCCTGCCTGATTGACCATCTTGCCGGCCACCTCCTTGTTCGCAGCATCCACCACCTTGGCCACCAACCCTGCGCTCTGCTCCACACTCAACTCGCCCTTCATGCCTGACATGCGTGTGGCCACAAACCCCGGGTGCAAGCCAAACACCAAGATGCCCTTGCCGGCAAGCTCCTTGGCCAATGCCACCGTCAACGCGTTTTGTGCCGTTTTGCTTGCGCGATACCCAGGCAGTTTGCCAGGCATCAGGTTGTCGGTCAGGCTGGCCAGAATGGCCGATATGTTGACGACTTTGGCACCGCCTGCTTGGCCTGCGGTCGTCAAGTGCGGCGTGAGTGTTTGGGTGACGAGTGCCGGGCCCATGGCGTTAACTTTGAATTGCGCCAGCAGCGAGTCGGCAGACAGCGCGCCGACCTTGTCCGGGATCATGGTCCCAGCATTGTTGATGAGCACTTGAAGTGATGGGGTGTAGCGCGATAGCGTTGCAGGAAGTGTTGCGAGCGTGGCAAGTGTCGGGTCGAGCAGGTCGAGCGGGTGGATGGCCACGGCATAGGGAGCGAGCTAATGTCATGGTTGGCGAGTCTGTGAGTGAGTGGTCGGCTGCAGGACGGGATATACGGCGCATGGACGCACGTCTTTGATGTCGGCGGGTCCCGTTTTACGGGATGTTGCAAAGACATTGTATCCTGTCAATTGAATAAGCAACCCAGGCGCGGTGTGTGGATTAGGACCAGCATGATCAGGACCATGCGATCAAGAATGAATGCTGACCTTTTTGCGAGTATTCCTTGGCGAGGCCCAGCCCAAGTCCACTAATCATGTCGAAATGATGAGTAATTCATCCTTTGGCATTGGCTCCACTTGCGTAGATAGAGCCAGATATACGAGATGACGAACCGGTTGGCGCCAGTGATGAGGACCGAGGGCAAGTTTGAGCGAAACACGGCAGTCATTGTGATGATATGGAGGCTGAATGATTCCGGGATGTAAAGTGAACGATTACTTGCATGGGACGGATCCGTTTGGTTTCGATACTGCTTGACCTGACCGGGATTCCGCTCGAATTTATTCGAAGCGATTGTTGCACTTGCACCTTGCACCGTCAGACCCCGTCTGCGAACGCGTCGATGCTCTCCACTTCGATCGGTTCATGTCCGAAATGCGACCGATGGTAAGCGATGACATCGGACCAGCAGTCACACTATTGATGATTATTGCTTCAAGTGGTCAACCTGCACCAAGATTCACCAAGGCCAGAGAGTCAACAACAAATTTCACCAAGCGCACACGGTGTGTATTTCGGACTTTTTTCAACATCTAGTCACAGTCAACGGGTTGCGCACATTGGGACCGCAAGTCATTTCTGGGGATATTAGGGTGATGAGGAGAAAAAAAACAAACTAGAAACAAATGGTGGGACAGAGGTGATGGGGAGGGCGGAAGAGTGGAACAAGAGCACAGGAGGCACAGCACATGCAGGGAACAGCAAAAGACTCAAGACCAAGGACACGCGAAAGAAAGGAAGTAAACAAGAAAGAACGGGGTTGCTGAGATGGGAGAGGGGGCCAGACGGTTGCAATGAAGGGGAAACGGATGGCGGCAGCACCAGGCCAGAGGGAACAAAGGGGAACGAGTACACGAGAAAAAAAAAAGTGCCGTGGTTACCTCCAGAGGCAACAGCGACCTGGACGTTACAAGAGTGGAACTTAGTGGTGGCCCTTCTCAATGGCGTGCGGGATATCCTCCAGCTTCATGCTGGGAATGTCGGTCAACACCGACTCAATGATCCTGACACCCTCGTCCAACTGCTCCTTGGTAATCACGAGCGGCGGGGCCAACCGGATAATGTTCTGGTGCGTGGGCTTGGCCAAGATACCGCGCTCCTTGAGCAACAGGCAAATGTGCCAAGCAGTCTTGTCGCACACCGACTCGTCAATCACAATGGCGTTGAGCAAGCCGCGGCCGCGGACCAGTTGAATGAGTGGCGACTTGATGGCGCGCAACTTTGCACGGAAGTGCTCGCCGAGCTCGTTGGACCGCTCGACCAAGTTCTCCTCCTTGATCACCTCGAGTGCGGCAATGGCCACGGCACATCCGAGCGGGTTGCCGCCATACGTGGATCCGTGCTCGCCAGGGCGAATGCACAACATCACGTCCTTGTTGGCCAGCACCGCAGACACGGGGTACATGCCACCGGAAAGCGCCTTGCCGAGAATGACAATGTCGGGCTTGACGCCGTCCCACTCGCACGCAAGCATCTTGCCCGTGCGCGCAAGGCCCGTCTGGATCTCGTCGCAAATGAAGAGCACATTGTGTTCCTTGCACATGGCCGCCACCTCGGCCAGGTAGCCTTCGGGCGGCACAAAGATGCCTGCCTCACCCTGGATGGGCTCGAGCAAGATGGCAGCCACGTTCTTGCCGTGCAACTCGAGCGCCTTGCGCAACGACGCCGCGTTTCCGTACTCGATAACGGCACCTGACGGGCAAACGGGGCCAACGTTGGGCAAGTAGGGGCCAAACCCGCGGCGCGAGTCCTGGTCTGTCGACATGGAAATGATGCCCATGGTGCGGCCGTGGAAATTGCCTGCAGCAGTCAACACAACGGCTTGGTTGTGCGGAATGCCCTTCTTTGTGTATCCCCACTTGCGCGCAAGCTTGATGGCCGTCTCGACGGCTTCGGCACCCGTGTTCATGGGCAACACCATTTCGTAGCCAAAGTATTCGGTCACGTACTTTGCGTACCGGCCAAACACGTCGTTGTAAAAGGCACGCGACGACAGGGCAAGCGTCGACGCTTGGTCAATGAGAGCTTGCAGGATTTTCGGGTGCGAGTGGCCTTGGTTGGTGGCAGAGTAGGCAGACAAAAAGTCCATGTACTGGCGGCCTTCGGGGTCCCACACGTGGACACCCTCGGCACGCGAGAAGACCATCGGGAGCGGGTGGTAGCTAACGGCAAAACGTGAAACCAGTCAGCCTTGAAAGGGGAGACATGGAAAAGCAAAAGAAACATACTTGTGGGCACCATACTCGTGCTCGAGTGACATGACCTCTTCGGACGAGAGGTGGGCGTGGGCAGCCGACGAGGGCGCCGTGACGGTATTGGGAGTGAGAGGCGACATGGTATGAAGATACGTCGTTGATGGGTGGTTCAGAAGATTCAAGCAGACTTACAACGTATGAACCGAGTCTTGCGGGTATACTGCGCAGCAGAGAAAAGAAGTGGAAAGAGAGGGCCGTTGACGGGCTTTATAGGGTTGCGTTGGCTGCACCTGTCCTGCCCGATTTGCGCATGGAATCTCGGCGAACATGCATCGAACCCCGACGCGTCACTACCGCACCCAACCAACCGCCAACCACACACGCGTTCAACACACGCACTTGCCCACGTTGATCAAGCCCAGGCAAGCCAGCAAGCCACCTGCTACAAAAACAAGGACGCTTGTGGCCGTGATCCGTTTCTGCGCTCCACTCCGATTGGACAAGCAATCCCTTCGGGCCAATTTGGATCGTCCCGCGTGTCGTCGTTGGCCACAGAGGCGCCCCGGCTTTTCCCGACGGCCGTTGGGGATCGGGCGGGACTGTGATGGTGCGCTTGATGATGGCGACGAGCAACTCGTTGTACCGGTGAGCATTGACTAAAATGTGAGTCATGGAGCAGCGTGACTTGAGATGACCGGTGAGTCATGGTACAGTATCGGCCGAGTGGCTCCACCACGCCATTGTACTTCCAGTAAATGCTTGTATCTTCCTGTTCCAACTCCTTTCCACACGCGCATGTCCGCGAGACGTCCGATAGATTGGATGCTGCATCGCGCCTCCACAGTGAAAGAAATAGTGGAATGAGCAAAACAGACTGCAGAAAGCTTCATATTACATTGGTGTGGGTGGGGGGGGGAGGGAAGGTAATGGGTTTCTGACGTTCCAGACGGTCGAAAGACCCAAGCACACAGCACACGACAAGCAAAAAAAGGGACCCGGATGGACAAGACATGCGAAGACGACATGCAAGGATGACAAGTACTGTACAAGCTGGAAAGGAACGCAAGCAAAATGTAGCAAACAACACGAGTGTGGATAACAATCAAGAAAAAAAAATACGGACATATGCGGAGGTCTTGGGTGGAGGGGGGTGTACAAGAGGCAGGTGGGAAATCAAGGGCAAATGAAGCAATGGAGATGTGAGCAGCAAATTGAAAAGAAACCAACCAACCAACTCTAATAATCATCATCAAGTGCGTAGGGGGACTGGCATCGCTCAGTTGTAATCAAACCGGTGCGTGTACTGGTCAAATGCCGACGCGGGCTCTCCTTGCTGTTGGTGCTGCCGGGCCATACTCGCCGCCGCCGTCTGCTCGGCATACTCTGGAGCCACAGGCAACGCCCCAGACGCGTCCATGGACCCCGACCGCGTGACTTGCTCGCGCACGGGATGCAACGCCCCAGCGCCACCAACCGTACTCGACTGAGTAGCCGCCGTCGGCCTTGGGGCAGGCAGCGTAATGGGCACCACGGCGGCCATGGCCAAGTGACCCAGCGGAACCCCGCCCGACGTGGCCGACGACACGCCAAACTCGCCCATGCGCGCACCAACGCCGCCAGTCATGGGGCCAACGCCCGCACCGCCCGGGGCGTATCTTGGCGCCGGTGCGCCGGTGAGTGCGGCTGCGGGGTGTGCCGCGCGGCGTGGCGTCGGCATGGCCAAGTGGACTGGGTGGGCAACGTGCATGGACGGCGGCGGGAACCGCGATGTGGATGGAGAAGCTGCGAGCGACAGGTTGGCGAGCATGTTGGATGGCGTGGCTGTCGGGTAGGCGGCGGGTGGCAGGTGTGCAGCGGTCGGTGCGGGCAGGGTCGCGGCCCAGTCGGGGCGTAGCCGTGTCGAGTGGGAAGCCGAGCGCATGCGGCCCGTGGTGGTGGTGGCTGTGGATGAGGATTGGTGCCGGAGGTGTGGCGCGACGGCGGATGGTTGCTGTTGCGGATGTTGTTGCTGAGAAACTGGCGGCAAGGGCTTTTGTGACGCTGCCACATTGGCTTGATTTGCCGCAACTGCTGCAGGCGGCAAACTCGGCATGGTCTCTGGGGGAGGCAGTTCGGGCATGGCGGGCCGGTGGACAGAGTCGGAGACGGCGCGCGACCGGCCCGTACGTGTGCGGATTGGTGGCAATTGCTGCTGACCTCCCGCTGTTCCCGGTGCACCTGCACGCCGTGGCGTTGGCGGTTGCGCGAGCGCTTGAGGTGTGGGTGAGTGCAGTGACATGGCCGAGTCTTGGTGGCGCAGGGTGCGTGCAAGTGATGGTGTGGCGGGTGATGCCTGTGGCGAGGGCGAGGGCACCGTGGCAATGGATGCGCCGCCGCCATTTGTTGACGAAGCAGCCGAGGATGCACTTGGGTCGTAGGGTGCCATAAAGATTTTGCGCCAATACCGCCGCAGGTCGCCCACCCACACAATCCAGGCATTGTACTCCTTGACGGAAATCTCGAGGTTCCAGTGGAGACCGTCGAGAATCTCGAGCTCCATGCGGTTGAGCTCCTGTAGGGACAGCGACGAGACGCGGGCCCACGACCGTTTGGAGATGTAGTTGTCCTCCATGAGCTTGTTGGCGAGGATGATGGCGGCAATGGTGACGCGAATCTCGGACCCGGGCTTTGAGACATGGACGAGCTCCGGATAGGACGACACGAGGACCTGGACGTACTTGAGGGCCAGGTAGAACTGCTCGAGCGGCAGCTTTGTTGTGACGAGCAGGTGCTTGAGCAGGGCCGTGAGCGGCAGCTGGTGGCAGTTGGCGCACTGTACGGGCGTCGAGGGCAAGGGCCGCTTTGCCCACAGCGACAGGGCGACCGACGCGAGCAGCGAGGCGTAAAAGTCGAGCGTGTTGGCCGTCGGGTGCGTCAGTGGGAACGGCTCCAGCACCAGTGGCGGGGGCGGCGAAGCCTCGGACAGGTCTTGCGCAGAGTCATTGTCTGATGCCCGGCGGCTGCGTGGCGCACTGGTGGCGGCGGCCGCCACGTCGTCGACCATCATGGTGTCGCCGTCGCCGTCACGGTCGGTGGCCTCGTCGTCCATTCTGTCGGCTTGGGACGAGGGTGGCGGCTTGCTGGCGTTGGGGTTGGCAAGTGAGGGCGACGCAGCGAGCAGCGATGCTGGGTGGGGCGGGGCGCGGACGCTGAATGAGCGAGAGATTCCCACAGTGGATGCCATGGCTGCGCTGAATGTGGTAGTTGATGAGGATAACGAGCTGGGGGCCGGGCAACAGAGGAGAGGAGAGAAGAGAAGAGAAGAGACAAGTGACGGTCAGCCAACAGAGATATGAATATTTCATTTCGAGTTTCTGTGACGCCGTGACGGGGCCGGGCAAGGCGCGAACATTGACTCGTCTCCGCCAAATCCGAATCCAAATCCGAATCCGTGACAATCCTGAGACGGCCGCACGCGGGACTCAAAACACATATTGCAGGCACGAGGACGATTGCACGTACAATGGCCACCAGATTTCGTCAATGGGCGTCAAGTAAAATTCTTGTACACGGTCGTCCTGTCCTGCGTGAAGCTTGAGGGTCGAGAGGGAATCCTTCGTTGGTCGGCAAACTTTTGCGAGTGGCGGTCACAGCCCAGCGACGAATGAGGCGAGAAAGCGAGAGAGAGGGGAATTCAGCGATGAAAATGTGCTCCTTGATGCTGGTTGAGCGTTGTGGGTCAAGTAAGTCGAAGCGAGGGGATCAGACCTTATATTGTACGCTTGTGAAATTGCAATTTGGCGATTGGAACAGTGTGGCCAGGCGATGACAAGACTGCATATCATCTTATATTCCCGGCGGGCCAGCGGCCAATCGCTGCTCAATCGAACACGAGCCTCTTGTCGGCTCGTCATGCTCATTCGGACCTGTCTCGCGCTCGTGTTCACTGGCCACATGTGAGGCGGGCCACCAACAATGGCATGCCCCGTTGTTGCTCTGCCTCACAAACATGTGCTTGCCACTCTGGATTGGCCATTTTGATTCCACCTGCAAGCCCACAATAATCATTCATTTTGCCCAGGTCAGCCTGTGGGCCAATCGACCCCCACAATCTCAATCTTGCTGGACCAAATGGACTAACACCCTATTCACACACAAGTTGATGAGGCGCTGCCAATTTGCGAATTGCAAGCGTTAGATATGTAGTCCTGTGTCCTTAATCACACGACTGCCCTGATGGGGTTGCCTCGGCACAGTTATCTCACAGCCCGCTGCCGCTGGAGCTGCAGGGGGTCGGCCTCCTTCTTTCATCGGTTGATATATACAACACCCAGTTCGTATCCCAATGATGAGTATCGAGTGGTCAAGATTCGATGGGAATCTTCTTTCGCACCAACGGTCATTTTCCTTTCTTCTCAAGTCAGCGGCTGTGATGGAGACTCCCTGAATTCATGTGTCATGGATACTTGAACCAAGCCGAAATGAACGCCAAGGATGGTGAGTCCATCTCGTGCACATTGAGTCCCTTGAGTGCCCTGCAATCGAGTTCGAGGTCTGGGTGTGAGACAAAAGGCAACAGGCAACACTTTCATCGCTTCCGCATTCCATGATATTCTTCAACGTGACGAGCTCAGTAACGAGAAACTGAGGACGTGCACCATTGACACTCTGCCTCTCAATGCAGCATGTGAGACATGGCATCCATCGCGTTGCTAAATCCACCAAACATTGCTCACGTGCCAGATTAATTGATGTGAATCAACGAAGTTAAACACATTTGCAACTCATTCTGTCAACGTTAATTGAAGTTAGTGTGCGGATGATTCTTTTATCATGTGACAATTGCAGCTGGTCTTGGCCACATGCATGCCCGAAACGTGGCCACGAACCAATGCATGATGGATTGCTCACACGCGCCCAGTGAACCAAAGTGTCCGAGCATTTGAGAGTGGACACTTTTCGTGGAAGAAAGAATACATTCAAGAGCGAAATCGCCCTGGTTGAGCTTTGTGATGTGGCTGGCAGGGCACAAATCGCACGATAGTGTTTAGGCAGCGATATTGGAGGCCGGACGTAATCCATGCGCAAGTGTGTCAATGTTTACCAGAGGAGGCACGAGCTCGCTCATTGAGCCATCGATCAACCACAAGTATCTTGGCGCCTTGGAGTGCGAGAACCGTCAAATCAACGCATATGCACACAGATGGATGAATAAACAAATGCATGTGATCTAGTGAAATGACTTCACGAAGGGCGTTATTTACAACCTTAACTGCAGCGAAAGGGTTGGTTGAAGCAAAGATGGGTGTGAGACCATAGGAATGGTGGACTGCGCGGTCGGCCGCGGTTGCTGTTGTTGTTCTGGCGTTGCCGGCGGGCCCATCGGCTGTGACGGTACCGTGTACCCCGGCGTCACCAACTGCTGGGCACGGCGGGACTTCGGTTGAGTAACGGCCTGGGTACCGCGAATCAGGTGCGCCGAGGTGACCACGGACCCGCCACCAGAGGCGGCTGCATGGGGGGGGGGGGGCGTGCGAGCATGTTGCGAAGGAGTTGCCTTGGTTGTCGATACATTGCGGCCCGCTTTCCCGCGAGCAGATCGCCCGGTATTGTCAAACGACTCACGCAGGATACTGGCCTCGAACATGGTGCCCCCGACCGCCAACCGATGCAGAGCTCCCAGCTTGGGAAAAATTCGCGCAAAGGCAAGTTGGAGACGATCGCGGGCAGCCACGTCACCCATGATCCGGGAAGCGGGGCACAACTGGTCGTCTTCCATGAAGGTGCCTGGCGCAATTGGAGCGCAATAGTTGGCAACGCACTCCAGGAGACGGGTGAGGGCACGCTATGAATCAACATTGATGGGAGACCAGTCAATGGTGACGAGAATCGACGCGATGGGCTGTGCAAGCGATAGTGGCAAGTACCTTGAGAGATTCGCCAGTAGCGTACGATCCATCGTAGAGAACTGCGAGGATCACAATGGACTGGTTGCTTGTGCCGTAGGTCTTTGCTTTGACAGCAGCAGCGACCTGAGCTTCGAGCGCGCTCATCGCGGTTGCTGAAAGCGGGGTCCATTCCAGCTCGGGCGGGCAGTAACCTGAGGGTATTGTAGTGCCCGCGCAAGCACTTAGCCGTGCTGTTGCACTCAAGGGAGACCAAGGGAAAACATGCCATTTGCAAGCAGAATCTGGACAGAGCGCATTGTGGGTTCAGTTGGAGCCTTGCTCAGGAACGCTTTGATGATATCGAGGATCGGGAGGATCAAATCGGTCACGTTTGAAATCTCCCTTCTCTTGACTGCAATTGCATACGCCAGGCGCTCGCATCAGCGCGAAAGAAGACCACATGAAGGAAAGCATACTTGACATGTTGAGGGGCGGCTGCAAAGACTTGGAAACTGCGGGAAAAACCATGTGCGCATGTCAACGGCCGTGGATTGAGTTATACAAAAACTTAACGACGTACGCATCCTGAGAAAGAACCGGTGCTGTTGAGTGTGTTGTCACGCCTGTTACGGAGCGATGCACGAAGAGGCTATCAAGGGCCGGCAGCAGCACAGCGTTTTTTCCATCACGGAACTCCAGCTCGTCAACGACCTCGACGTTCTGCCCGTTTACGTTGCGTGTCTTGATGAGAGCGACTTGGGACAACACTTGGCGTCTGAATTGGGCGTTGTTCTTCCAAGGGAGAGGTCGCGCGGTGGGCGGTTGAGGGGTCGCATTGAGAGCCGGTGTGGCCGTCGCGGAAGTGCTGGCAGACTCGAAGGTAGGTATGCATTCGTCCTCGTGAGTGTCTCCCTCTGCACAGACACCAGGAGAGCGGCAGCGAGGTATCTTTGTTGTCCATGGATGATCGAGTCAGCGTTTGACGGGCAACACGTGATGTTGACTTCACTGAACAGGCGAGGTGCACTTGAAGACGCAGACGTGACGTGGGCGGAGACAGGCATTTACCCAGGGACCAGAGCGAATCCTGCTTGCATTGTGGCGCGATGCGGTACGGCGAACCGAGCTAACTGGTCGGACGCATGCACATACATATGCCTCCAACCGACCAGTCCGAGTCGAGTTGAGTCAAGTCATGGGAAGTGGCAAGTCGAATGCACGTGATGATGATCCATCCACGCCGTCGATTGGACGCGTCCATCGTCGCCTGAGGGGATAGGGAGTATGCAAAACCTTGACGAAAAATGCACATACATATCGACTCAATAAGTAACGATGTTTTCGTCAATACAGACAGAACAATCCAATCCAGGAAGACTCGATGCAAACACTCGCTTCTTCAACTCATTGAAATCATTCAAGTATCAGCTCGGTTCCCCGTATCCCCGCATTCTGTCCGCACCCCACTCCCAGCACGCTTCATCATCCTTGCTTAATCCCATACCACCTCGATATTTACATCGTGCCACACAATCATGCCACGCAAGCACAACAAGTCGGCCAATGCCACCTTTGCCTCTACTACCCCCACGGCCCCAGCAACTCCTTCTGCGCCCTCGGTAATGGATCCAGCCAACTTCTCAACAGCGCCGTGCCCTACGGCCGCCGCGGAATCGCTTGCAGCCGACCTCGCCTCGCAGCTGGGATTCACCGATTCGGCACCCTCTGCCTCTGTAACGTCAACAACAACAACAACGGCAGCAACCGTTGACGACATCACGTCCCAAGTCGCGCAACTCCTCGCCTCAGCCCCCGACGCCCCGTCCGCGAACATTGGCAGTAGCAACAATGATCTCGCATTCCTCTTTACCCCGGCCGACATTGCAAACGACGGATCCGACTCTGGGCTTGCCAATGACTCGGCATCCGCCTCGGCAGCTCCAACGCTCGCCGAACGCGTGGCTGCAGCACGACGGCGCCTCTTGGACCCGACGCCCGAGGAGCGCGAGGCGCTCGCTGCTGATCTGGCAGCTCGCATGAGTGCTGGACGTGGCGAGTGTATATATGAGTTGGGCATGCTGGATGGTATGTGCATTTTTTTTCTTCTCTCTTTTGCTATCGACGCTTCCGTGACTCATAAATTCAACATGCGCATTGAACAAATCAGATGACGCAAGCGTTCCGCTCAACCTCACCTCGGCCGACTTTGACGCTGCCCTCGCGACCCTCGCCTCGATCGTCGCCAACCCGCCCCTCTGTGCAGCCGTCACCTTTCTTGGCGAAAAGTCGCCCACGCACTCAACCGCGCAAACTGTCGAGGCTCTACTGACCACGCCTTCGACCGCCACGTCCACATCGACCGCTCTCGCGGCCACCCTCCTCGCCCCACCGCCAGCACCAGCCATGGACCCGAACAACCGATGCGGCTACTTGCTCATTCGCCGCATCCCATCCAACGTCCAGGACGTGATGGAGGTGCGAGTTGCCGTGTGCGGCAACGTGGATGCAGGCAAGTCGAGTTGCTTGGGCGTCTTGACAAAGAATGCGCTCGACAATGGCCGAGGCAAGGCGCGCGCGGCGCTGTTTCGCCACAAGCACGAGCTCGAGACGGGGCGCACCAGTAGTTTGGGCATGGAGTGTGTTGGGTTTGATGCGCGTGGCGCCCAGGTCGGCGTTGGGTACAACCCTGCGACAGATGCGGCGCGCGGGGGCGCCGTGGCGGCACCCGGTGGGGCGCACGAGCATGCCGAGGGTGACGAGGACGAGGCAGATGCAACGCCAACTGCACCCACGCCCATTCGCAAGGCCGGCTGGGACGAGATTGCGCACGCTGCGTCCAAGGTGCTCACGTTCATTGACCTTGCCGGTCACGAAAAATACCTCAAGACGACCGTGTATGGTTTGTGCGGAACCGCGCCCGATTTCGCCATGCTCATGGTAGGCGCCAACATGGGCATTATTGGCATGACCAAGGAGCACTTGGGCCTCAACCTCGCACTCAACGTGCCCGTCATGATTGTCGTGACCAAGATCGATATGTGCCCCGGAAACGTGCTCGAGGCAACGCTCAAGCAGCTCTTGAAGGTGCTCAAGTCGCCCGGATGCCGCAAGATCCCCATGTTTGTGCGGAGCCACGAGGACGTTGTGCGCGTCAGCAACACGTTTGTGTCGGATCGCATCTGCCCCATCTTTCTCGTGTCCAACGTGACGGGCCAAGGTCTCCCATACCTGCGCCAGTTCCTCAACTTGCTGCCCATGATGACAAAGTACGCCCCCGATGCGCCCGTTGAGTACCAGATCACCGAGTCATTTTCCGTCCCAGGCGTCGGGACCGTCGTCTCGGGCACCATTCTGTCGGGCGTCGTGTGCGTGGGCGACCAGCTCATGCTCGGACCCGACACGCTCGGCAACTTTACGCTGACCCAAGTCAAGGGCATTCACATCAAGCGTGTGCCCGTGCCCGTTGCATCGGCAGGTCACACGGCAAGCTTTGCACTCAAGAAGATCAAGCGCGCGCAGCTGCGCAAGGGCATGGTGCTCGTGTCGCCCAACCCTGCCCCGTTTGCGTCGCGCGAGTTTGAGGCCGAGTGCTTGATCTTGTTCCACTCGACCACCATCAACACAAAGTACCAAGCCATGCTGCATTGCGGTAACGTCAGGCAGACGGCCAGTTTGGTTGACATGGACCGCGGCGTACTCCGCTCCGGCGATCGGGCAAGGGTGCGGTTCAGGTTCTTGCAGTACCCAGAGTACATCAAGCCTGGGGCGAGGGTGCTGTTCCGGGAGGGCAGGACAAAGGGAATTGGAAAAGTGACGAGGGTCTATGCGCCAGGTGAGGTCATTGAGCCGTTCAACAGCGATGAGGTGGACGTAAGAGCGGCGCACCCGACAGACGAGCCGCAGGATATCGAGCCGCCAAGCACGCCAGCAAGAAGTACAGCACCGCCGCCGGGAGCGGCAGAGCGGTCGCCTAGGTTCAAGGCCAAGTCGGCTGCAACGGCAAAGGTGGCGCCTGCGACTGCAGCGGCAGCGGGTGCTGGGTCGAGCACAGGGGTAGGTGCGGGAGTCGCAACAAGTGGTAGTAAGCCACGAGGGTACAAGGCGTAAAGTGGGGTTCAAGGGTTACTGAGCACCCCTCTTCGTCCTAGATTGTTTGGTGTCGTCCGTTTGTATATGCTTTCCACCCTACTATGATCTTTGTATGGCTCTTACGCTCTTGACGACGGGTCACACGTATCTTTCGCTTGTCTCTATCCTTCAATCCTCTCAATCCTTGTGATTTTGTGTTTTCCTTCTTTTTTTTTCTCTCAATTTTACATCGGCCAGTGCCTTGTCCAAGTATTCAATGCAGTGCAAAATCATGGTCGCTCAGTGTATTATTGCACGATTGCCCAATGCAGAATCAGATGCTCCCGACGAAGACACTGTTTGTGTCGGCGATAGCGCTGCCGCCCCCCAAAACGGGCCCATGTGATGTCTTTCATGCCCCGTCGAGCTCGCCTGCGACGATAATTGAAGCGTTGATAGTGTCGCACTAACCGTTGCCGGCGTTCCCTCGACAGACTGTACGTTATTCGCAACCAGCAGAGGATGCAATGGGACCGTGGCCGACCCGCCAATCCCGCCAAACAGGCTCGTGCTGGCTGCGTCCTGTGCCGCCGCCAAGTCCACTTCAGTGCTCGCCGTCGTCAACCCAAAGTAGCCATGTATCGCACTGCCTACCCTCCCCCGCCGTACAGCTTCGCCAAACATCTTTGTCGCACGCAAGAAGGCGTTCTGGATCATCCATACCTCTGTGATCCAGGATGTCCCACCCCTGAGTGTGTCGCGACTGGCAATTACTTGACGAAACTGAAACTGAGCGAGCAACTGCATGTCGTTTGTGATGCCGCGAAGGACTTTGGAGATTGCGAGGGACACGAGGATCGAGGACGAGATGCCGACAATCACAACGACAAGGACTGTCCCAATCGATCGTGATGTCGCGGCAGACAGTGGGTCGTGGACGGTTGACGATGGAAAGAGTAGGAGGAGGGTCCAGTTTAAGGTCGCCGACGTGGAAGGAACTTCTGTGAGGTGGGCGTACACGTCGCCCAAGCGTAACGTGAATGGGAAGGCGAGTTGGGCGGTGCCGATTTGGCTAGCAAGGAGCTTGACCCTCGGATCCAAGGCGCCCAGTTCGGATAGGGTGAATGGGCGATCGGCAGAAGGAGCCAGCAGTCGCTCATACTGGGACAGGTTTGAAGTTCCAATGATGGTCATCGACTCGCGCTCTAGTGCGTACAATGACGCCGAATCGCCCAATCGTGGTCGAAGTGTTGACAGGGAAGCGGACAGGACTCGGCTGATGAAGGCCAAGTCCAAATCGGTGCATGCCACTCCCTGGTACGTGAGGTTGCTGTCAAATATGGCCTGGGAAAGCGTAATCCACAAGGTACCTCGCCAGGTGTACGCTCGCGACCACACTGCTGGCGACGATTCAGTTGGATTTTGCCCAACTTGCGTGACCCATTTCTCGCCCGTAGCATTATACCCGACCTGTTGCGACAACACAGCAAGCTGTGTCCCATTCGTCGGATCCACAACGGATTCAGTCAACGTTGAGGAAGACCGATCCATTTCCCACTTGACATACTCGACGCCATCATCACCTAGAACGCCGCCAACAAGTGGTTTTCTCCGTGCATAAAAACCATTCAATCCACCCTGCTGTGTTGTGAATGTTTGAGTTGTCACTAGGTCCTTGTACACTATGATTGTATCCAACAATTGACTCATGACGACTGGCGTATCATCTCGACGGTAAATGTTTGATCTCCAGTTGGCTACTTGGATGCCATTGAGTCGTTGCGCGGCTGCGACGTGTGTTTGGAGCCGGAGTGCGACGGTATCAAGAAGCTCAGTTTGGAGGTCGTGAGCGTACATGCGAGCCGTGGGTTGCGTGGATGACAAGGTCAAGTACCAGGCGACGAGGCCAAGCATGATCTGTGTGCCTCCTATCAGAACGGATAAAAGGAAAGAGAGCGGCAATGGTGGGATTGGGCATCGTGAGTCTTTGTTGATTGGAGGAGCAGGTATCGTGATGGTCTGGTTGGGTAGCAGTATCAACTCATGTTGCGAGCCTTCATGGGAAGGAGGCGCATCTGAGGCGGTGTTCCTTAAGGCTTCCATACTGATACATTACTGTACAGCACATAATTTCTCAATTGCTTTCAGTTGAAGTTTTCTTTTCCCATCATTCATGCCTGGCTTGTGGTTGCCGAGAACATCGCGAACAAATTCATCACAGTGACACAAAATGCTCTATACTATTTCTAATGTCGTACGTGCGAGAGAACATGACACGCTTTCTCACTCTGTTCGCAGCGGTGATGGTGCATACACGATTCCCGACTTTCTCAGCTGCAGTGGACTCGACTGAAGCGCCCGTGAATCGCTCACCGACCTGGCACGATCTTGCGGGGTGGTCGACAAGCTGGCCGGATTCCTTTGGCTGTCATCGTTTGGAGAAGGTGGTGGCGTGTCAAGGTGTGACTGTCCCTGCTGTGGTTGAACATCCGCCGCCGATTTGCTACTGCTTCGTGAGGTTGCCATGAGGCCAGGCACGTGGCCGCCAGAAACTGTTGCACTGCGAAGGCGGCCCTTCTTTCCAAGAAGCATGTAGGTTCGCATCTCGCCTTTACCCTTGACCTTGATGACTCCGCGCTCGCGAAAGACATAGTCCTTTTTCAGCAAGTGATAGAGGTGTTCCGTGACTTGAATTTGGTCTGGCATACCTGTCGAGTCCATGCGCGAGGCAACGTTGCATGTGTCTCCCCATACATCGTAAGCGAACTTGGTTTTCCCAATGATACCGGCCTATGCATCATTTGCGCTGCAAGCATGAGCAATCTTTTCGATTGCCTTTCCCTGGCTCACGCCGACAATGACATTCAAACGTACCACAAGCGGCCCAACAGCCAACCCGATTCGGAGACTGTACTGCTTGGGATACTCCTTATTGAGCTGTACCATCTTTGCACGCAACGCAAGCGCAAAGTCTGCCAAATTGGTCGCATGTGACTCGTCGAGCGGCTGCCCACCGCTCTTCTTCGCATCGCCGTTTCCCGAAAACACACGGCTCAGGCCCGACGACGCCATGTATATTGGCCCAATGGTCTTGATCTTTTCAATGTCGTACTTGGCAATCATGCCGTCAAACTTGCAAATGATGTCGTTCAGCACCGTCATGCTTGCTTGGTCCATTTCCTTGAAGTGGCAAATGGTGCAAAAGATGATGCCGGCCGAATCCACCGCCTCGGCGATTTCGCTGCCAGCACCACCACCTGGCGAACTGCTGGAACTGCGCTGCTTGAGTTTGGCGACGACGGGGCGCGGCAGAAGTTTGTACAGAAGCCTTTCAGACTTGACTGGTTGCGCGAAGTCAACAAAGAAAGGTTCGGTCGGTCAGAGACAGCCATTCGCACGCAGAAAAAACTGTAAACGCACTCCGCAAATCGTCAATCTCAAATTGCTTTGACCCCAAGTGCTTCTTCATAATGTAGTTGTGCCGAATGTACGTCTCCATGCGCCGCATGATGGTAAATGTACCTGCCAGTGTCAGAATCTGCAGCAACGCATTCCACAACAGCTGTGTTGACGACTGGCCCAAAAGAAAGAAGGCAGCAAATGCTTGACCCAAGAACACCATGACGAGGAGCGAAAAGGCAAGGACGAGCGATGACAGGCGAGTCCACAGGGTCGCAATCATCATGATCGGATACAGTTGGCCCAGGAGGTAATCCGACATGTTGTGTCGAGTTGCATGTACCATGCGAGTTGCCCACATAAAGAACAACACGATTGGCCCAGCTTTTTGAAAATTGATGGCCGCACCCCACCGTACCGCCCACCCGAGTTTGGAGTCAAGGGTTGCGATGTACTTTGACATGGCGAGCAGAGAACAGAAACCGAGGACAAGAATCAGTGACATGTGACTGGCAATGAGCAGCCCAAGCTGAGTTGTTGTTGGGCCAGGGAAGAATACGACCCAATCGAATGCCATGAATATGAGTGCTTGCGCGGTCATGCCAATGAGGGGGAAGGCCATCTTGCCCGTGCACCGAGCAACATAATTGTCCTGAAAGTCCATTTCGACGTATCGGTCTCTGAAATGCCGCGTGACGGGATGCAGGTTCATTTCGTTTTGCGCTTCGGCCGTGTCCATGGTGAGTTTGAGAAGTGATTTGTGGCGACGCGAGGAAAGAGGCGGTTGAGACATGGACATGCGGCGCTTCTCTGGGCCTGGACCGGAGGGAGACGGCGGAGAGGCTGAGGTTCCTATGCTGTCAGGACTGCCTGGTCCGTCGCTGGATGGCGAACGCAAACGACTGGTTTTGATGACCGACATTGGCTTATCCTGCGCAGCATCTGTGTTTGCTCCCTTGCCGGAACGGATTGACGCTTCCTTGATGTTGGGGTTGCTGCCAACCGACATGGACGATGGAGGAGGCGAGTTTGTCGTGCGAATAGACTCATCACCGCGAATGATGCGGCTGTGGTTGGGAGATTCACCAGTGGGAACACCCTCGAGAGCGCCTGGGATGGTAGGCGACGAGCCACCGGTAGCACTTGCCGAGTCCTTGACCAAGTATGAGACCACATTGGATGTGAGTCGCCCTCGAGACGTGGCAATAAACTTGCGTTGAAGATGAGCCAGTCGGCGCAGCGTGCTGTGCTGATTCTGGTGATGGGTTGATCCACCCATGGCCCCACTGACAACGGATCCGGTGGTATTGGACTGTTGACTGCCTATGGTCATTTGATCCTCGCTGCCTTTCGGCCCGGCCAAATTCGGTGGCGATGTACTGGGGCTGCCATCCTTTGTAATCATGGCATTGGTAACCACGTCGCGGATTTCGGTGATGAAATAGGACGGAATATCGCGAGAAAAGACGGTGACCGGTGGACCCTCGCGAGCGAGACAATCATGCTTGATTTGCTGATAGGTTGCGTCAGAAACATGGACTTCGTTCGGAATGCCCGTTTGCTCGACATGCGAAGCGACAATGACATCGTTGGAGAAAACGTCTGCTTCCCGCTGTCTTGTTAGAGTGTGGTTCCGGAGTACATGTTGGAACAGACCAACGTACCAAAGATGAATTTCTCTAGTCCAATCAGACCTGCGTAGACGTCGCCAGTATGCACTCCCACGCGCACAGCCAGCATAGGATACTGCGTACGCATCGCATAGACGACTCTAATCATGCGAAAAGCTGCAATGACGGCTTTTCGAGCGTGATCCTTGACGGGATTGGGAGCTGTGCAGACAAAGCGGGTGCCCATGTCAGTTGGTGCGAACAAGCACGTGCATCATCCTTCAATCGACCATACCTCCGGCTGCAATCATGTAGCTAGATCAATCGGAGCAGAGAGCCGAGGTCAGTTGACGGGTTTCGAAAGAAGAGATGTGATGCGGCGCATACCAATCGCCAATGGTTTTGATCTTTTCAATACCGAGGTCGCCGACAATCATGTCAAAATCGAAAAAGATGGTATTGAGGAGCTTGACGAGGGATGTTGCTGACATGGTCCCCGACTGAAATCACACACAACCTTATCAGGAGCAGCCTGATTGCCGCAACAATGTCGTGAATGACCAGACGTACCAAGGCAGTGAATCCCGCAATGTCCGCAAACACAATTGTCACGTCGGAATAAAAGTACATGAGCGACTTGTGGAAGATGGAATCCATGTCGAATCGCTGATGTTGGCCGCCCTTCAACTCGTCCCAAACGGTCTTGGGCAAGATAGATAGGGCAATGTACTCGGCCTTGTTCAACTCGTCCTCAAAGTGCTTCTTCTTGAGATACAGCTCGCGGTTGATCAAGAACGTCTTGCGAGTGTAATTCCAAGAGTTGATCGAGTAGCAAACACCGGCCAAGTTGGCAGCAATGTACATGATAAGGTTGCCTGCGAGGCGATGTTCGCATGGGATGTCCGAGTGCTCATGGCACATGTGGTTCATGTAAGGCTGTGACTTGACGGCAATGACCAGGCACACCCAATCGAGCAACGACACAAAGCAACCGAGAAACGCGGTCGGTAATGGCGGCTGGCATGTGTTGGTATACGTGAACAGCAGGACCGGGAACAGGTAGGCCGCAACTGTGAGTGAGTTGAGGTACAGCTCGAGGAGGGCAAGTGTGGAACCGTAAATGAGAAGCGTAAAAAAGTGGATGCGCAGGCCGTATCGTTGAAAGATGGACGGAATAGCCATGAGTACGATCTCAATTACAGGCATGATGAGCATGACAATAATGATGGCGACAAGCGCTATTGGAGCTGTTTTGGGAGCTTCATACTCGAAATGTGTCGCATCTGAATCTGCTATTGGCAGGTATGCTCGTAACACGAGCACGTAAACGGAAAACATGAGCGCAACCAGCCAGGCGACAATGGCCATGAGTCGCCACTGCTTGACAAACTGATAGTAATACTGTAACCCCCGAGTTGCAAGCAAAACGCGTTCGATCAGTCCTCACTCAAGTCAAGATTCTGGTGATGGCCAGCAGGGCGTACGTAGTGGTAATACTCATCCTTGACAGTTGCCAGAGACAATCCCGGTGCACTCATGATCCGATCCAAATCTACAGCGCCGAACCGCCGACTTAAGTGTCCTTTGAAAGATTCATCGCCAACATCGGCCATCTTTCCATTCGCTCGCAAATCGCCACCCATGATGGTGCCCCGTCGCATGAGCGTTGTCATGATTTCTGGATGGAGGACAGTGGATGCCGATCCGGGAGAAATCGATCCGCCTCCACCCTGTTGGCCGGCGCTCATTTTGCTCACGGCGACAGACATGCGCCGCCCTGACAAGTTGGAGCCAGGCTGACCTCCGTGCGTACCGGGCCCATTAGCAAACGGCGAGGAATGGCCACTCAGGCTGGAAGGTCGACAGTTGTGGATATTGTTGTGTTTGACGGTCGGCTCTGGTGCCAAGATGATAGAGTAGGATGACGCGTAAATGTTTTCACTCTCGTCCGCACTGGTATTCTTGACCTTGAGTCCACCGACCACACCCCCCGGGTGTGACAGACCCGATGAGATACTGTGACTGACCGCTTTGGATCTATCCACGTCAGCAAGCACACTCGGAGATCCTTGAATCTGGGTGGACGACTTTGACAGCGCAGTTGCCATCATGCTGCTCGCGACTTGATCATCATCGCTTTGCGAGCGATCGCTGGTTCCTTGGGACGTATTGGTGTTGTCAATGGTTCCAATGGAAATTCTGAAGCGAGGGACAGCTCCAGATGCAACATTTGGTTCGCTTCCCGCACGGGTGCGGTTACCGCTGACCATCGCTTCGGTATGTGTAAACGAGGCTTGTTGATCATGACTGCCTCCTTGATTGGACGCTGTCGAGGATCTTGCGACGCTGGATGCCGAAGCTGATGGTAGCGGGAGCGAGACGGATGAGCGAGATCGACCGGATGCGTCCATTTGTTGTTGTTGTTGTTGTTGTTGTTGTTGTTGTTGTTGTTGCTCATTCGTTGTTGAAAACGTAAGTCACTAGTACGTTGGAGCGCGCAAACCGAACTTGAGAAGGGAAATGGACATGAACTACATTGACGTCCGAGAATCTTGATGAATCACTGAAGCTGACAGTATTGCATGGAGTTCGGGTCAATAGAGCACCTTGAAACACGTTTCTTAGTCGGACTGGGAAAAGATGCACATTTGTTTTCGGATGACGACCACTTGCCTTTGCAGGGTGGTTTCCATTTGGTCATGTTCGCACCAGGCGTTTGTGGTGCTCGTCCTTGTTAAAGTGCAAAATGTGCGCACAAAAAGACTTTCCAAGTCACATCTCCCTGCCCTTAAGACTTTGAGCAATCATTAATCGTGGTTCGACTCGGCACTTCCAGACCATATCATGCCTCACGTTCTCTCGATGGAATCCACTTCGACGAACACGACTCCGTCGTCATCGGCCACTAAGGTGAGCCTGGCACCAACCGCACCTCCGACCGCCATCAGTGGCCTTGGCGTACGCACTTCCCATACTCACCCGTTGAGTGGTACGTCCGTTCCGTTATCAAGGGTCATGATCAACCGTACCACCTCAACTCAAGGACCTGGACCGTGAACCCCACAGTCTCTTGGCTTTTTTTACATCGGGACGAATCCGATTCCGACCTGCTCTTTTCTTCAATGACCAATGCGATTGCAACCAACAACACGAGCAAAACCGGTGGGAACATTGGCCTGACGAGTTGCCCAGGAAAACGAGTCCGCTTGGACGCACCACTTGCCCCGCAAATGCGGCCGCCAGTTGCGCGGGATTTGGACATTGATTTGCCTCGTTTGGCCAGTATGGGTGTGCGATTGATTGTCAAGTACGATTCCTCAATCATTACAATTCAGTTGCATCGACGGGTATTGTGTGACGATACCTGACTGGCGACGATTAAAAAATTATTTAGTTGTCTTTCCGACGACGAACTTGCCTTCCTCGGTGCCCCTTGGCCGCGCTACTCGTCCATCGCCACCTCTCTGGGTCTCACTGTCGCCCGCATTCCCATGGTAGATGGCAGCGTCCCGCCAGACATGTCCATCCTGCATGACGTGATTGAGGCCATGCACTCGACTCTGCAACAAGGCCACAATGTCATTGTGCACTGCCGCGGCGGCATCGGTCGCGCTGCGCTCGTCAGTTGTTGCTACATGCTCAAGCATGGGATCATTGATGATGCGGAGCGGTCGATCGAGTTTGTCCGGCAGAGGCGCTCCAGACGGGCGGTCGAGACGGTGGAGCAGGAGAAGTTTATTGAAGCGTTCTTTGATCAATACTGCCGCAAAGAGTCCAAGCCAGAGGAAGAGACACAGTTTGTGTTGGAGCATGAGGAGCAAGGAGCCGGAGCGCAGGATGTGGACCCTGAGGACATGCTGATTATTGAGGACGGCGAAGGATTGGGCGGAGGTAGTGGAGGCATGGGGCAGTAATTCGGCTGGAGGGATTCGAGCAGATGATTTGACGATTTGATGTACCCATATTCATTCCGACTTGTCGTCACGACGATTTCTGCATCCACACTTCATGCTTCCGTTCATCCACTTACTTTGTTGTTGACCGCCCCAACTGCTACTAGATGGCAAGCAACAATACAAAACGTTTCTCTCTCTCTCTCCAAATGTCAGCCGTCATTGATGAACAGCAGTATAGTGAGAGAATGAACCGAAATACAACAAAGTAAAAAAGGGTTTACACAGACAACCCAACATCAGCAGAAAGCAGAAACAAGGACGCGTCATCGACCTGGACCCAGGCACTCGATCAGCTTGCCAACCACAACTTCCCACACGCACACATAACTCTCGTACTGTGATTTTCTATAATGATGGCGAATTACTGGGCAACAGGCGACGGCGACGACGCCGGCTGCGCTGCAGGTGAGGTTGACGGCGATGGGACCGACGCAGCGGCCGACTGCGAAACAGGTGCGGGTGCCGCCGCGGCACCGCCGCCAAAGAAGGCATTTGATGCGGCCGCAGGTGGCGGCGACATGGACACTGGCTGAGGCCGTGCAATCGGGACCGGGGTGCTTTGGCCAAATGGACTGGCGGGTGCCTTTGCCTGCGTGGGCGTAGCTTGTTGCTGCTGCTGGGCCTTCTTGACGGGCGCGCGGTAATCGTCTTCCTCGGTATCCACAACCGCCGTCTGGTATTGCTGGTACTCGGTCACGAGATCGTGCATGTTGGACTCGGCCTCGGTAAACTCCATCTCGTCCATGCCCTCGCCCGTGTACCAGTGCAAGAAGGCCTTGCGACGGAACATGGCCGCAAACTGTTGGTTGATGCGCTTGAATAGGTCTTGGATCGACGTTGAGTTGCCAATAAACACCGAACTCATCTTGAGCCCCTTTGGTGCCACGTCGCACACAGCCGTCTTGACATTGTACGGGATCCATTCGACAAACCGCGGCGAGTTCTTTGCTTGCACTTGGCACATTTGCGTGTCCACCTCCTTCATCGAAACGCGACCACGGAAGATTGCAGAGACGGTCAAGTACCGGCCCTCGCGCGGGTCGCACGCCGTCATCATGTTCTTTGCGTCAAACATTTGCTGCGTGAGCTCGGGAACCGTCAATGCCCGGTACTGTTGCGAACCACGCGACGTCAAGGGCGCAAACCCGCACATGAAGAAGTGAAGACGCGGGAACGGAATCAGGTTGACGGCCAACTTGCGCATATCGGCATTCAATTGACCAGGGAAACGCAAGCACGTCGTGACGCCCGACATGACGGCCGACACCAAGTGGTTCAAGTCACCATAGCTTGGGTTGGACAGCTTGAGCGTCCGGAAGCAAATGTCGTACAGCGCCTCATTATCAATACAGAAGGTCTGGTCCGCGTTCTCCACGAGCTGGTGCACCGACAAGGTCGCATTGTAGGGCTCAACAACGGTATCGGAAACCTTTGGCGACGGCGCCACCGAGAAGGTGCACATCATGCGATCAGGAAACTCTTCACGAATCTTGGACACGAGCAAAGTACCGAGACCGGATCCGGTACCACCACCAAGCGAGTGCGTGACTTGGAACCCTTGCAGACACTCGCAGCCCTCGGCCTCCTTGCGGACAACGTCCAAAACCGATTCAACGAGCTCTGCACCCTCCGTGTAGTAACCCTTTGCCCAGTTGTTACCCGCGCCCGATTGGCCAAAGACAAAGTTGTCGGGACGGAAGAGGGCACCGTAGGGGCCCGCACGGACAGAGTCCATTGTGCCTGGTTCGAGGTCGACGAGGACCGAGCGCGGCACGTATTTGCCCGATCCGGCTTCGTTGTAGTAGACATTGATGCGCTCGAGTTGCAGATTAGAGTTTTCACCCGTGTACGTGCCCGAGGGGTCGATACCGTGCTCGTCCGAGATGACTTCCCTACAATGAGAAGATGTGGTGTGTTGAGTTTGGGTGGGAACGCGTCAAAGGGTGGAACACCAAAGCGTAATGAGGGATATGTACCAGAACTTTGCGCCGATTTGGTTACCGCACTGTGGAATGAGTGGGAAGGATAACGGATCGATCGCAGGCGATGGATCAGGTTAGCATACAGGTATCGCCGTGCGGTGCAGACAAACATGTCACGTACTTGACCGACAGCCAGGCAAACGATTTCGCGCATGGTTGATGAAGGATTTAGGGGTGAAGGCGAAGGGGAGGGTAAATGCTGACAGTAGCGAGTCGAAATGGATGGATCCAATGTCTAGGACGGTATTGCTGTGAGTTGGAGAGAGGTTGTCACGGTTACGGGAGTCCGTCTTGGGGTTTATGTATTGCGTCGAGCGCTAAAGAGAGTTTCGAGATTGAGAACCGATTCTCCCAACACACGAGCTTTTCCCCTTTTGTCGTCAGCGATCGCGAGCCAAACGAATTGCCGATTTTGAGCGAGGCTAGCCGAGTCAAATCCAAAGGTTAAGGAGGCGCATCCTCGCATTTACAAACCACCACATACAATAGAGGCCGAGTCTTTGCTCTGCCCATGAGAATGCTGATAAGGGTCCATAACGACTCGACACGAACAACACGAGGTTGTTGACAAGCGTGGTCCCAGGCTCACGCGCCTTGCTTCCGGAATGAAGTGCCATGCATTCGGACAAGTAAAAAACAATATAAAATGAGTGCACAATCCACAAGTCAGACAATTGTCCCGAATCAGAGCGCCAGCTCGACGCTCATCTTGTCCGCAAACCTCACCATCTCCTCAACAAGTCCCCTCGCCACTTCCCACGTTGATCCAACCACCTCCCTTTGTCCGGAGATGACTGCACCCAAATTGAGCTTGATTCCCAGACCTTGGCCCTGGCCATCGGTTCCTTGAGCGCCAACAATTACGACCTTTCCGCCAACACTCACCTTGCCAATCAGCTCTTCCCAGACCACATTGGCGGGAACACTGGCTTCACCGAGCAAAACGAGCAGCAGATCTACCGACCCGGCCTGAATCGAATCCGTTGCAACCTCGCCTGCGCCAAGAACCTGTGCAAACGAGCTGGCCAGTTGCCTCTGCGCGCCTACAGTGTCGCTGTCAACCACGGTCGCGATACCTACCCGCACGCCAAGCGCCATGTGCTTTCTGAGCGGCGCGTACACGGACGCGGCAGCCTCAACCGTCGACGCCGCCAGCATGTTGTTGTAGCCCGACACCTTGAACGCCGACTTTGCCGGCACAACCGCGGCTTGGCCCGGGATCAAGTCGGGCGCGTTGGCGTTGGCGCGCGTCGAGCACAGGTCGTCGCTACCCTTGAGACACCAGCGACAGTTGCCGCACGTGCGGCCCGTTGCTGTGGGAACGTGGATGACGATGCGGTCGGCGGGAGCCAGGTCAGTCACGAGTGTGCCGACGGCAGAGACAGTGCCGAGGAGAAGGTAGGACGAGGTGAGCGACGAGGAGGTCGACGGGTCGATTTGGACCGAAATGTCAGTTGCGTTGATGGTAGTGGAGGTGGCCGTCATGGTGCTAGTTTTGTTGGTCAAAGTGCAAGAGAGAGACGTCGAAGCGGTTGAGGTTCGGTTAGCATGGTTCGTGGTTGAAATGGGACGTGGGTCGGACACTGCTTTATGCGGTTGCTCTGCGCATGTTGTCGGAAACAGTAAGGCAAGGAAGTATGAGAAAAGACATGGTCGACGAGTCAGCATTCCTGAATCCTGACGCACCCAGATGGACTGGAGCAGGCGACCTGACGCGTTAGCAGTTGGGAGGCCAATTCCAGACACGGCATGACATGTGCTGACCTTCATGACTGCTTCCGGAGCGGGGTCCGCCTCGCTTGGGCGTCGAAAACTGACGTCCACGCATACAGACTGGACAATGCGAGCCCAGTTAACAATTATTTGTCATGATCCGAGGCATGATTAAATGCACGGTCACTGAGTATTTCTTGTGGAATCCGAACAAGCCTCCATACCCCGGCGGAAGTGCATAGATTGGGCAAGTCGAGTGGAGTCGTGTACAGAACAATCTCGGTCCAGGTCATATGGCGGTGAGTCTCCGTTCGGACCGAACCAATATCCGAAAAATTTACAGTTGTAGTTACATAATCCAGCAATTGGACTCGCATAAATGCGAACCAGTTCCCCGCGAATAGAGGAAAAGACAATGTCAAGAAACCTGGAGCCCCCGAGCACGTTGACGGCTGCCGAGGGACTATGAGGCCTTGTTACAATTAGGTAAGTTTGCTCTGGCATCATCCAGAGGATCCACCAGCGCAGCAGCAGGGAAGCGGCGGCAAGCAAGACGCCCGCCAATTCCGTCCTGTTACAAGTCAAAGAAAAGGTTGCGCTGAACGTTGCATACTCTCCCTGTCGCCACTGCGAACAGAGGGACAAGGCGAGCACGCGCCGATTCGGCACGGGCTTGTTGCTGGGCGCTGGCGGCATGGAAATGTACATGGATGCGAATGTGTTTGCATAAATTAGAAGCCGTGGTGTCAATTCCTTCGAGGTTCGCGGCGAGGTTGGGCTATCATCCGCCTATCAGACAGGATGCGTTTGCGTGTTTGCGTTCATTTGCATCCAGAATCACGTGACGGCACATGGGACGTGTCAAGCTGTTCTTGCCAGCAGGTCTGGCGGGGTTGTTGTCAAATCAGGGAAAGAGAGGAGAAGAGAAAATCATGCGTAAAGTACATTGACATAGAACGCAAAGTCATGCAATCTAATTGCAGATATGGAAACAAACCTGACAAGAAAACGGGAAGAAAAATGTCCACGACAAGGGCATGTGCGAGGTACGGAAACAAGCAAACCGAGAAAGTCAAATGGGAAACAAATGTGCAACAAAAACAAAAGCACTTTACAGGAGAACAGCAGCAGTTGCGGCGACGACCAGCAGGGAAAACACCCCGGCAACCGAGCCCTTAGTGGCCCCTGAAGGCGACGCGCCACCTTGGCCTTGCGCGTTGGTCGAGCCTCCAGGCTGGTTATTGCCCGGAACCGACGGTGCGGTGCCTGAACCAGAGCCCGGGGCGGGCTTGGAGTCACCTGCACCGGTCGATGGCGCGGCAGTCAAAAAGTCGCCTTCGGGGTGCTTGTAGCCGCACTTCAGGTTGCACCACTTGGGAGACTCTTGCAAGCAGAATGGAGTCTTGCGCACATCGGGGCCATTGGTCGTGGCCGGGTACACGGACGCGATCGCGGAAATGAGCGACTCGGGCGCAGACTCCTTGTAGTCCTGGTTCGAGTTCCATAGCATGATGCCGGCGTATCCGGACGACTTGACGAATTCGGCCTTTTGCTTGACAGATTCGGGCGATTCAACAAACCAGACCGACGAGCCGTTGAAGTAGGACGTGATGCCGCGCTTCGGGTCGACCGTCTTTTTCCAGCCGGGGCGGGTCACAGTGGGGAGCAGCGTGTTGTACGGGACAGGCTCAACCATTTTGACCGAGCCCGTGGTTGGCGCGCCGAGGCCTGGGATGTTATCGAGCCATTGCGTGTTGGGAGAAAGGCCAACGTAGCCGTTGCCGTAAAGCGGGATGCCCACGACAATCTTTTCCTTGGGGACACCAGCCTTGACAAAGGTTTCCAGACCGGCTTGGACGTTGTGGGTTTGCAGAGCGGGTGCGTCTGAGGAGGGGACTTTGAGCGTGTATGTTGCCCAAGTCATGCCGCGGCCATGGTGGAACTGTGTTGTACAGAGAAGCGATTCGTCAGCGATGAACAAAGAAATCCTTGCGAGAATCAGGAACTGCCAGAGAATACGTACCTCGTACGACATGACAAGCATGGCATCAAGCGTCTTGCCGAGCGAAGCAACCGCCTTGTCCGAGTTGGGATACACAAACGCCGTCATGGCATAGGTGAGCAAGTACTTGTTGCCGTACGCCGCGCGGGCCTGTTCAAAGAAGACAGCCAAGTTGTCCCAATCTTGCGGACTCGACGACCAGAACGGGTACTCGGCCTTGGTCTTGTCGGTGGACGTCGGGAATTCCCAGTCTAATAGTTACCATGCAACGAGACATCCCGCAACGAGAAAGCAAATGGCGTTGACGAGTTAATACCCACCAGGTAAACCAAAGGAAATGCCAACCAAAACCGTACCGATATCCAAACCGTCCATACCGAGCTCGTCCATCAACGACTTTGCGGAATCAATGGCACGCTTGCGCGCTCCAGCATTGGCAAACACGGTCGAGAAGTTGTCGGACCACGTCCAGCCGCCAACCGACAAGATGGTCTTGATGTGCGGGTACTTCTTCTTGAACAAAAACAGCTGCCAAGCCTCACCCTTGAGGCATTCGCCCGAGCATGCACACGGCTTCTCGTCAAAGTGCTTGAAGACCTTCTTGGTGGCCTTTGTGTAGGCATCGCGGCCGGCGGCCGAGTGGGCGGGACCAGTCAAAGTGATGGTGCCGTCCTGCAAGATGTTGGCAAACGAAAAGAGCACATGGGTGATCTTGTTGCCGGGCTGTTCGTAAGGCTGGACCCTACATCGGCCAGCAAACGCAAGTGGGAGCGTGGGAACACGATTTTGTAAGAAACGAGTTGAGAGTGACGGTAGCAGCAACATGCATGTGAGGATGCATACCCAGTGTCGAGTCCGTAGTAGTACGAGTAGACGTTCTGCTGAGCATTCTGGGCAGCGACCAGCGCGGCCAAAGAAGCAAGGAGCGCAATCGCGAGCGTGGTCGCAAGTGAGCGCATCGTGAAAAGTGCGGGAGAGCGGGGAGGATGCGAGAAAGTATCTAAATGTATGAAAATGGGAAGAAGTGCCCGCCTAATCGATGCATTTGAACGGAAAATGAGCAAGTCAGGACAAGCTATCATGTGCATGCTGGCGACAGTCGCAAGCTCAGCGACCGGAGTAGCCTTGACTTATGTGCGGCGTGGAGGGTGCATGGGCCAGAGAATGTGAACAAACATACGAGATGTCGCAAGAACCTGACGAGCCCGGATGTAGATGTGAGTCGGTGGGCCGGAGCCAGACGGGCGGAGGATGATGCCGGAGAGGAAAAGGGGAGGGTGATTCGGATGAAGGGCGGCAGAAGGATTCAGTGAGTACAATGTCAGTTAGCATCCATATCTCGCATAGGGTGATGTATGCATCAAACGATTGTGGAGAGAGAACGAGTGCAGAGACGACTTGACGGCCCGTCGTCCCTGCATGATGCATGATGGGAAGATCCAGTCCGGCCCAAGGCGAACGGCAACTTGATCGATGACAGCCGCCTCCATGCCACTCGCGGCATGTACAAACAGGGAGTGGAGTCGCCCAAAGCGTGCAGGCACAGGCCCATCACTGACCGCAACATTCATGGATGCAGGCGCAGTGCAGGCAGAGTAACAGACTGCGTTTGGCTGGGGAGCGGGCGCGCCAAGGCTTGTGGACGAATGGATTCACCCAAATGCAGACTGGAACGCACCTTTGCTGTATACTTATCCTGTTTATCCTGTTTATACAGTCTTGAGGAGGAGGGGCCGGACTTCCTTTTGAGAGAAAATGTGCCCGGGAAAAATGCAGGCATGATCGAGTCACCCCTTCGCGCCACAAGGAGTCGAAGGCGAAACAGAAAACAGGATTAGCTCGCTGGCTGAAGCTAGCCAGCAGTGTAGTGCCAGTTTACCTTTGGACATTAATGCCAAGATCTAGACCAGTCACGACCAGGCGCACATAATGAGGCCATCATCAATGGGCACGTTTCTCTCAAAAGGAGATGGAAACAAAGGAACAAGCGCCGAAACACCTGCCGGCCATTGCCGCAGCATGCATGAGGGCCATGCGCCGACAGGCTGTGCATGCGTCCTCCCGGCCCGGCCATGAGTCATTCCTGGATCAAGTTGTTGGTTATCGTACTGTTTGCTGCGATGCAATGTATGCACACCGTTCGCATTCTCAGCTTGCTTTGTACGGGTACATACATAAGTGCATGCAAATCTGTCGTCTCAGAAGGTCCGATCGACGGCCTCGCGATACATATGTTTACGCCAGCAAGACACGAATTGCGATCGATATCGACTCGATGGGATTAAATAAATAGAGACCACGGGCAGGATATTTCACACAAATCTTAATCATGCCTAAGAGAGACCTAGTGCTCACCGCTAACATTTGCGAAAGATTTGCTCATCGGCGGCCCTTTTCACAAAAGTTTGACACCGACTAACACCTCGTAAACCGTGATTCTCGAATCATTTTCACATTCTTGAGCGGTCTCACCTTCCACACTGGGTGTCACCACGTGCCGCTAAAGCCAGCTGGTCTCACCGCTTGACATTTCATCGGCGATGAATGTTGCAATCATTTGCAAAAGATTTGTGCGAAAAATCCTGCCCGTGGTCTCTAATATCGTTTCTTGAATTCGAATGAGGGACAGCCAGGTAGCGAGAGCAAGCTGACCGACGCCATCATGACTGCTTGCGTCGTAAGCCTCGCCATGCATACAACTACCCGCGGCAATCATGACACATCCAGGCCAAGTACCTCGCCCGTATCCTGGCACCACCCGTGCTGACTCTGCCCGTACAACCAGCGCCAGCGCTTCATCTTCGCCGAAAGCGAAAGCGGATCCAAGCACAGATCAGAAACGGCCCCTCTTGCCCCAAATTGCGGGTTCAGCGATCCAACGCACCGTACCCGTGCGTTCCCTCGCTCGCGCGCTTGTCCTGGCACCCGTTGTCGTCGGACTTGCGGCCATCGCAGGGCTCGTCTTCCTATACCTCGACCGATCTTCACTGGGACAAATCCAGTCGTGCTCAATGACATACATGTATCCAAACTACTACCAAGTTCCGCTCATCCAACTTCTACCGCCCGAGATCAGGAAACAAGTCCAGCACTCGAGCCAATTGCACCGATACCAACTCTGGCGATATGTCGAGGGGCCCTACCCGATTGCTCCACGATGGGATTGGACGGGTGACAACCCAAACGCCAAAGAAACCAAGGTGATTCCAGTCTTGTTTGTCCACGGCAACGCTGGGTCGCCGCGACAGGTGCGCTCCATTGCGTCACACACCTCCAAGCTCGTCGTCAGGGTGACCGATACCTTGAACGCGACGTTGCGATTTTACGCCGGTACGAATGGCGCATTCCTGCCAAACAAGTGAAGAACTCGGGACAAGACTGATGTATGCTTTGAACAGTGGATTTCAATGAGGAATTTTCAGCGCTCCATCCATCCCTTCTGCACTCGCAGGCATCCTTCATTTCCACCGCCTACAAGTTTCTTGCCGCCCGCTACCACGTGACGCACTTTCCCATTGTCTCCCATTCCATGGGTACCATTGTGAGCTTGCTTTCTGGTGTCCCAGCGCATCACATTCTCTCCCTTTCGTCTCCACTCGCGGTCCCACCTCTTCCATTCTTTCACTCCATGTCCGACATTTACCATTCACTCTTTACCCTTCCTTCAAGTATCCCACTTGTATCCGTGCATGGCGGACCAGCAGATACACATATTCCACCTGGCTCGGCCACCGCCACACGCGCTAATTTCGATGAATCAAGTGCCGACACGTGGACTGTTGGCGCAGAAGCGCTCGTTGGATCTCCCAGTTGTCACTTGGCCATCTTGTGGTGCCGAGAATTGCTTGTCCAGCTGTCTCTGGGCCTGGTCAAAGCGTTGAAACAGGGTACCGACAGAAATGCGGACATCGTCGGAACGTACCGAAGGGTTTGGGCCAATAACTCGCTGACGCCCATAGCAGCTCAAGACTTTCGGTTACTTGTCTGGACAAGTGGCAAGAGCGGAACATGGTCGGGCAGCAAGAGCACCTTCCACGGCGCTCGAAACGTGACAGTCCATTTGTCTGGCAATTCGACCGTGTTGACACTCGATCCCACCTTCATTTCTTTTCCATCCGTCTACACCATCACCTTGACGGGTTGCTCCTTCGCCACATTTACGCAACTGGATCCATCGTGCGCTTTCGATTTCACGTGCGATTCGCGCATTCTTGCCAAAGACACACCCACGGCAATCTGGGCGGTCCCCAACCCACAACGCCCTTGGCTCAAGTCAATGTTGCACATTGTCGTCACGCCCGAATCATGCACAGTGCCCATCGCAAGCGACCCAATCACCCTCACATTCACCCCCTCACTCCGCGGCACCCTGGTTCTTGCTGCAATGCAGCACGGCCCATCCTTCACGATTCTCGCCACGGTCACGTCGCTCGCTCTGTTTCTCAGGTATCACAACTCGTTCATGTTTCGTTCTGTCGTTGGCCTGTCGCTCCTCCACGGTCCTGTTGACACATCTCGCCTCCGCTGGCCCTTTGACATGGCACTCCTCAACGGCCCCGTGCTGAGGCATGACCTGCTTGTCGTGCGAATTGTGTTTATGGTGATTGGCGACTGTCTGGCACAGCTCATCAACGTCATATCCCTGTGCCTGGTCCTTGGCTGGCGCGCCGCGTATGTCCGCCGACCGCGTTCGGCCGTTGGTGGGCTGTGTACCCTGCTCGTGTTGCTCACGCTGGTCACGCAGCCCGTTCCGTTTCAAGCAACGGCCAATGCGGCCATTGCGGTGCTCGTGGTCGCGACGCATTGGGCCGCAACAAGAGGCCCGCTCGCAAGTGGCGCCAGTCTCGGAAGTCGGGTCGTGGCGCTGGTGTTGGCGGGAGTGTTGGCCAAGTCGCCGTCGATGCATGCCAGTGTGCACGCCAGTGTCAAGATGTGGATCAATGTGCCGTGGAGCGTGATTATCGAGGAGGTGCGTGAGCGGTGGTGGGAAATGGCAATGTCTCTTGCTGGCCAACAGATGTAAGCATCTTCCGTCTGGTTGTCCATTTCGGCGGAGCGCAGTGTCGTCACAGCCAACAGCTCTCGAAGGGGGTGACCCCGGCCTTGACAAAGCACAGCCATAGCACAGTCTAGGCCTACCATGATAACAACATGTTTTGGGTGCAACCGCCGATCACGTCCAGCAAGCTTGGCGTCGTTGTTTTTGTCTTCTCATGCACGAAAATGCACCACACAAATTGAGCGCCAGCTCAAAGGCCATAAACTGCATGCAATTCTTTCCAAACGGTGTCCGCTGCTACGAATTGTATTCACAGCTCAGATCCCAGGCACAATCCCACACCAGCCGGGAACAGGCGCGACTGAGAACACGACGGCCATGACCGCCGCAAACGGAACCCCGCCAGCGCAGCTGGAACTCGCCCACTACCAATACTACATGATTAACGGCGCATTCCTCAGCTTCCTAACGCCCATTCCCGCCCTGGCCTCGCTCTTCCTTGTGTGGATCGCACGCCGGCACCGCCCGCAAACGCGTCAACACCACCAACAACGTCGCCCTCATCACCGCCATTCAAGGGCATCGGACTCGAGTCCTTTGCAGAGCCGCCTCATGCTTGCTGCACATGTCATTCTATGGGCAACATTCCTCAGCTTGCTGTCGAGTGCCGTAACCGTCGTCATTCGAGGGCTGCACCCGCCAAGCGTTCCCATCACGGTCCCTGTTGCGAGAATGATGAGTGGTTCACTGGTGTGCAATGCTTTGGCCACGCTCGTATTCCAGTCCACTGGTGAGGGCGTCCTCGTGTACCAATTCATGCGCATGTACCCAGACCCAAAACCAAGGCGCCGCGTGCTCTCACTGGCCGCCGTGTTGATCCTCGTCCGATTCGTATCCCAAGCATTCAACCAGGTCTTGTATGTCGCGTTGACCGTGTATCCGACCTCGGATGCGGTTGCGAGCTGGCTCGAGTGGCAATCGGCGGGCGCATGGATCTATTCCATCTCGTTGACGAGTCTCATTCTGCTGCTATCGACCTCGTTTGTCTTCAAGCTGTGGTCGCGCTGGCGGGAATATCGCGCCAGTACCCGACACTACGGGCACGACAGCGACCAGCACCGGTCCTTGAGCCGTAGCTACTACACCAAGTTGCTTCCCAGTTCCATGTATCGCGTGCGAAATGTGCTCGCCGCGTCGTGGCATCATACTGTCCTATCGTCCATTTCAGTCGTCATCATGACCATCAGCTTCTCATTCATGCCGACCAGCGAGGCCGCAAAGTGGATCAATGCGATATTCATCAGCCTCTTCAAAATCGTCTTTTCTCTCGGGATCGCGCAGTCACTGTTTCACTTGTGCTTTGATGCATCAGCCCTGTTCCAACCCATTGCCGGCCATCATGGCGGTGGCCAGCTTCTCCCTCACCATATTCGCGGCATACCTGGCGCCGCCGCTGACGAGCTTGGATCCGATGCAACACTCACTTCGACCATGGATCCATCATTTCGGTACAACTCTTGGGACTCGCGGCCAGCCGCCGCGCCCGTGGGTACGCTCGGCCACGAAAGCATGTTTGAGTCTGCATACGATCCTCGTGCAGGGCACGGATATTCGCGAAGATCAGAGGGTGGGTCTGGATATCCAACGTCGACATCGTGGCCGATTCAGTCGACACACATCGAGTCGGCAGATCTTGGCATGCTGGGGCACAGTCAGCAGTATCAGCATCGGTCGGCAAGTGGTCGGGATCGCGCGTATGGTGCGCCGGTGTCGCAGGGAAGGAGGGGACAGAGTCCGGCAGGGTATCGCCTGTGATAACGGGCGTTCGTGGTGCTGCCTTCCTTTTAGCGTGGACTCTTTGCTTGAAATGGGAATTGCAGAGAGCGCGAGCCATTTCGCTTGAACTTGCATTTGTACTTTGGCTTCTGCTATTGCTTTTCGGTCGACTCGATCAGTGCATGTCACATTTTTGCAGTATTGACCCCGCCGCTGCCGCTGAATGTTCATTTCGCACTTCGCCTAGCTGCCGAAGGCACTGTGACGTGCAAGTCAGTGTATGCCGTCTTCCACTGTCACAGTCACGGTGACCACTCCCAGTCGCAGGCCAACTCGGAGTTGTCTGCCACTGTTTACCATGCCCGAGTCTCGAGCTCCCAGCCGCTCTCTGTAACACTCGCGGTCATGTCCGCTCCTTGTCCTCGGCACTCGACACTTGACAGCTGGAGACGATTGGACCTGGTGGTCCATGTGCATGGAGATCCGATCCGCGATGCGTGAAGCCCGAGGTGAGAGAGCAATCGGTCCATGATCAGACGCACGGTTCGCTCATGAGTGGAGGCCGGCCACTCTCTCAGCACAATGAGTATGATACGTACATGCCAAAAAATTTATTCTTATGCCTATGCATTCTTTAACACGGCCCACATTTTTACAGCATCTCCAATTCAGATCCGATGACGTCCATGCAGGATCATTGCTGACGAGAGGCGAGAGCAAGACAGAACCAGCGACTGTGATCAATCTTGGCCGAGCCGATGGAGCCGGCGGCCGCCCATGTCCTCTACGGCGCTGGGCCGACGTTATGATACGACATATACGTCGTGACCAAACCTGGATTATTCTGCTTCTGTCCCGTCCATGACCACGGCACGCACGCATCACGTCTGTTTCTCTCCAGGACGAGTCCTCATTGCAAGGCCTCCACCACGCGCTCAAGAACGCTCACATGTACCGGTATCTCCGCCCACCGTGGACCGTTTTACCTTCCAATCATGTCCCTTTCACGCATTCCAGGGTGCAGCGACGAGTCTGTGCGCGCCCAGCAGCAGCAGCTCCTGTCGTCGACCGTCATTGCCCTTGTCGCCCTGGTCCCGGCCCTCGCGTCGCTCTTTCTCGCCTGGGTCTCTCGGTTACAGCAGCAGCGGCTTGCGGGCACGACGGCGACCAGTCCATCGCCGCTGCAACATTCGCTGACTGTCCGCCAACAACGATTGATTATGGTTGCCCACGTCGTCCTGTTGTCGACGAGCGCCAGCTTTGTCTTGGGGTTGGGCGTCAGCATCGCTTGGGGGTTTCGGCCAGTGTCGACCGGCCATACGCCGCCCGGCTCCACATCTCGCTTACTTGCTGTCCTGCTCGTCGGCAATGCTATCTCGGTCATCACGTTCCAAACTGCAGGCGAGTGTGCCATGCTCTACCAGTTTCTGTGCCTGTACCCGAGCACCCGGGCCCGTGTGGCTGTGCTTCCGCTTGCGGGTATCCTCTTTCTTGCCCGTCTGGCCTCGCAGGTCGCCAACCATGTCCTGCGCCTCCTGATCTTTGCCATGCCCTCCTCGCCAACCATGCCCCTGTGGCAGCGGCTGCACGAACAAATCATTTACGTTTACACCTTTTCTCTAATGGGCATCATCCTCTTGCTGTCTGCCTCCTTTGTCTTCAAGCTGTGGACGCGATGGCGCCAGTACTGCGCCGACAACCGAGGCCGCCTCCGGCATCACGGCTCCATGCACCGTGTCCGCAGCGTCTTTATCGCCTCGTGCCATCACACTGTCATCACATCGATTGCCGTTATTCTCATGACGGTCACGTTCCTCCTCGACATCAACTCGAGCCTCTATCTCCGCTGGATTAACCACATTTCAATCATCACATACAAGCTCACCTTTTCGCTCAGCATCGCCAAATCTCTCATTTGTGCTTTGACCCACCCGCCCTCGCCCAGGCTTCATACCCTTGGCATCTCGGACTTCAACGCATGCCCCACCGGCCTTGCCATTGTCGCTACCACGCTGTTTCCTTGCGTGACATGGAGGCACACGAGCTTGGCGACTCGGCGACCCGTCCTGTCGATGCACAACAGCCGCCAGTCTTTCGGTACAACTCGTGGGACTCGGGAACGCTCAGCATGACTCGGCCTACATCGGATTTGCATATGACGCACAGCCATTGCCAACCGCCGGGGCATACGATGCACGATTCGTGGCCGATCGTGTCGACCGCTATTGTAACTGATATTGGGTCGCCCTCAACCCATTTTGCTTCGTCAGCTCGCCCGTCGCCGGTTGATGGTCCATCGCAATCTCGGTCGAATGACCCACCGAACCAACTGAACCTGGCTGCGCAAACTCGGCATGGGCCCGACGCGGTCATTAGAGAGTTTACGCATTTCATTGGGTTCCGCTTTGCCACGCGCGCGCGATTTTTTTCGTCGAGTTTGATCGGCTCCGAGGCCGGGTCCGGTTTATCTGCATCTGGCACAGTGCTTGCGTTGGCGATTCGTGAGTGTCACGACACCATGACCGAGCTGCTTTTCGTTCCGTCCTCAAGTTCACCTACCTCGCCCGACGAAAAGCCTTGTGCGTTGCTTGTCCCGATTCACTTTAACGGAATCAAGCTGGGTGTACTGGTTTGTACCCCTTGGAAGCATGTCGAGTCGACGGGTCAAAACCTTGAGCGGTGCACGGCAGAGTGCTGCTTGGCCAAGCGCAACTTGACGCAGTCAACGATGGCACCCAGTCGGATGAGCGGCTTGTGTCAGTCCGTGTGCAAGGATCGCGTGCATGAGTTGTTGCGCCGGTTATCTGGGTTCTTTGCGGCATACTTGCACAGTGCCAAGTACGCCAAGAGTCTTCCACTGAGTTTGCCGACGTTTATTGACTGTTTTGTGCTTGCTTGCAGGCAACGGCGAGTGAACCAGGAGACGGTCCGCCAGTTTCAGCACCAGCTTGCGCTGGTCGAGGCCACGGCGCAGGCCAAGGGCACCTTCTTGGCCAACATGTCGCACGAGATTCGCACGCCGGCGGCGCAAGTCGTTCAAGCTGCACACATTTTGTCGGAAACACAGTTGGATTCTGTGCAACAGGAGCATGTCGAGGTCATTCTCAAGTCGAGCGAGTTGCTGCTGGCCATTCCTAATGTGCGTCGTCCCCACTCAACCGACACTCCATCTTGTTCCCACTCGTTTCGGACGCTGTTGTGTATATGTGATACAGGACATTCTCGACCTGAACAAGCTTGAAAACGGCAAGATTCGGTTCGAGAACCGGCCCTTTGACTTGCACGACGCCATTCGCCAATCGGTCGACGCTTATGCGGGCAACAAGGCAAGCCGCTGGTGGATGTTGGCTACGTGATTGACCCTGATGTGCCCGTGACGGTCGTGGGCGACGTGGTGCGGTTCCGTCAGATTTGGAAAATTGCTGTCGAATGCTGTCAAGTTTACCGAGTCGGGTAGTATCTTTTGCGGGCCGAGCTGATCGCGACCACAAGTCGTAATTCGGACGGTGGGCGAGCGGTGATTCGATCCTCAGTCGCTGGTGCGTTTGGCGCTTCAACATCAGAGCGATCATCGCTGACACATAGAGTGCGATGAATGTCGTTTAGACACGGGAAGCGGGATCCCAGAGGACCGGCTGGCGCGCATCTATGAGCGGTTTGAGCAAAGCGATGAGAGTACGCGTTCCCAATCGTTTGGTTTGTTCTGAGAGTTGACCTTCACACACGTGCGCGGATATATGTCCAGGCGTCACTCGGCTATACGGGGCACCGGCCTCGGCCTTTCAATCAGTCAATCGCTATGCTTGCTCATGAACTCTTCCCTTCATGTCACTTCGACCGTCGGCCAGGGTCCACATTCTCGTTTGAGGTCAACTTGGGTTTCGTCCCATGCACTCCACTGCCGAGCCTCTGCCTCGTCGAACAGTGGCTGTCCTTCCCGCACCAAATGTCCCTTTGCCCGACCAACTCGCATCGGCACAATTGCACAACTTGTCTCCAGCCATTGCTGCGTAATGCCAATCCAAGAAGCGCACCTCGCCGACCTCCAGCTCGTCGTGCATGCCAACGACTGGCCGTGCTCAATGACGAGTTCCCGCCATCCCAACCGTTTTTCCGTGTTCTACCTCTGCCCCTCCACCCATCGCACATCACGCACACATTGCATTCGTTTCTCGCCCGTTCAAACAATCTCACTTGTTTCGCATTTTGATTCCCTTCCCGCTGTCACATCAGGCGCAATGGCGGCTCTGCCAGCAGATCCGTCGAAAGAGCCACCAACTGGGGTCACGCGGCACGACAGCAAGATTTCCCATGATGCAACAGCCGGGCTGACCCCACCGCCTCCACCACTCGAATCCTCAGCCGCTACATCTCCGCCAACAGTTGCACTCGCCACCGCAAAGACCCAAACACCCTCCTTGCCGCCGAGCTTTCGTGTGCTTGTCGTTGATGACAACCCGCTCAACCGCCGACTCCTCGTGGCCACGCTCACCCGTCTGGGCCATGCCACCGAGCAAGCATGTGACGGGAAGAAGCTGTCGATCGGGTTCTGAATGATGACAAGCCGCAGCTGAATTGTGTGTTTATGGACGTCCGCATGCCTCAATGGTACAACTTTCATGCGCACCAGCGAGACCTGCGCTGCATTTCTGTTGATTTGCTGTTCCGTTTCATGTGTTTATTTGCACAGGATGGACTTGAGGCCACCCGCCGAATCGTCCATCACTATTCCACCCATGATTCAAAGCAACGACGGCGGCCCATCATCATTGGCTTGTCAGCCGATGCCATGACCGAGCAAGAGGATGAAGGTCTCTTGAACGGAATGGATAAGTATCTCCGCAAGCCCGTGCTCAAGAAGGATTTGGTGAGTGCGCTGCATGAGTTTGTCGCTGAACGTAGTATTCCCAGTTCCAATGATTTGAATTAGCAGCAGGGTGTCAGCGTTTGTGTGCATTTTTTGGACACGACTTTCTCTCCATGCGATCGTGATTTGAGATACACACATATTTACAACCTCTTTTCTGTAGTCAAACACTTTCTCATCCCACCTTTCTTGTTGTTGCCCCTTGCCACTCAGTCGCCAAACTTCCCACCGCTGGATTGGGCACTTTTCGTCGTGCAATCACCGTTTTGCGAATCAAGTTGATGGCAGCAAACAGGGACACACTCACAATCCGACAACTCAGCCAGCCGAGGACTGTAAAGAGCACGTCAGACATGGATCGTACGAGAACGACCATGGCAACGTCTCCGACGAGCACAAGGCTGAGGACCAGGAGCAACATCTTGAGCTGGCGCAAGCATTTCTGAACCGCCTTTGACCGCCCATCAGATGCGGTTCTGGTGGGTGCAGACATTGTTGTTGCGACCGACGCTTCACCGACAGCGTGGCTACTACAGCCATGGCCTGATGACGAGTGCTGGCCCGTGTGTGATGACGACAGTGCGGGCGATACCTTGGACGCTGTTGATGCATTCGACAAGCGCGCTGTGGCCAAGGCCTTGAATCGCGACAGCTGGCCGCTTGTTGGCTTTTGACCGACGTTGAGAAATGGAATCAGTCGAATGGCGCACACGAGCGAGCATGTGGCGCAAAGGATGAGAGAAGATGCCCACAGATCAAAGACTTGATGGTATAAGTAGTCGGCCAAATTTGCAATAGCTTGCAAGCTTGGGTTGGGAGAATTGACGAATGCAGCATCAACAGCCGAGGAGAAGATGAGGACCGCCGTGCAGGCGCCAAGGAGGACGCTGACCATGGCGACTGCGAATTGGAGCTGATTCTTGACTCTCTTTGATTTGGTTGGCCGGAGCTGGGCGTAGGTTGAAAGAATGTACATTGGGTAAAACGGGGCCGTGATGTATTCAAAAACATTGATGACCGACATGACCATTCGCCTCTGACAAGCTGGCGGCCCGACCGTCCATCCATAATCGGACGGGGATCCGTCCCGGCAAACCTGCTCTGTTGCCGCTGCGACAGAGTACACTATGAGGCCAATGTGTGAAATCAAGATGAGAGCCCATAGCACGACCATCGTCGCGTGCCAATTTCGCGAATGTGATTGAAGCAGCAGAGTCCGTTCTCGTTGCAGTGTAAACAGTGGGTAAATGCAGAGCGGAAGTGTGCCTGCGCACAGTGCGCAGGCTATCCAGGCATCGGTGGGTGTTGCTTTCATGGTTTGTCGTTACACAGGCGGACATAGTGTTTGGCATTTCGTCCTCATGTGGTCTGGTTTCTGGTCCTGGCAATGCCAGAAACAAACGTGAAACCCCTTAGTCACAGTATACTCTGCACTCATGCAAGCGATTGACAATACTCGCAATCCAATCCCATGATATCCATTGCTCCCTAGCCCTTACCCGTGGGACTCATTCTCATCTTCATCCCATCTTTCTTGTTGTTGCTCCTTGCCAGTCTGTCGCCAAACTTCCCATTGCTGGATTGGGCACTTTTCGTTTAGCAATCACCGTCTTTCGAATCAGATTGACGGCTGCAAACAAGGACACACTCACGACCCGACAGCTCAACCAGCCCAGCACGGTAAACAGGACATCAGGCAAGGTGATGACGAGTACCAAGATCACGTCCCCAGCGAGCACAAGAGCGATGACAAGCAAGAGCATTTTGAGCTGACGCACACATGTCTGCACTGCCCTTGCCCGCCCATCGGAAGACGTCGTTGAAGCCGCAGGAGCTGCAGGCGTGGGTGTGATTGGAGATTCGCCGCCCAAGGCTGACATGTGCTGGCTGGCTGACGACGACGACGACGACGCGTGTTGGCCCAGGTGTGAGCCAGATAGCGTGGGCAGTAATGATTTGGATGCTGATGACGTATTCGACAAGTGTGCAGTGGCCAAAGTCCGGAAACGCGAAAATGGGACGCTGCTGGTGGCGTTGGTGGTCGATTGTTTGGCGTGCCTGAGGTCGAGGAATGGGATGATTCGAATGGCGCAAACGAGCGAGCATGTGGCACACAGGATGAGTGATAATGCCCACAAGTCGAATACGCGATGGTAGAGATAGTCACCCAATTGCGCCATGCGTTGAAATGCGGGGTCGAGCGAGGAAACGAACAAGAATTCGACCGCTGACGAAAACATGAGGATGGCTGTGAACGACCCGAGGAGGAGACCGACTACAGCGACCAAGACCTTGAGCTGATTTTTAACTCTCGTGGACTTTGTCGGTCGGAGTCTCACATATGTTGACAGAATGTACATTGGGTAGAACGGGGCGGTCATGTATTCCAAAATGTTGATGACTGACGTGAGCATTCGTCGCTTGCACGCTGGTGGTCCGACTGTCCAGCCAAAATCGGACGGGGATCCGTCTCGACAGGTCTTCTCTGTAGCTGCGGTGACAGTGTACCAGATGAGCGCCATGTGGGATATCAACGTCACTGTCCACAGGGTGGTCATTGTCGCGTTCCACGTCCGAGTAGGCGCATGCAACAGGAGCGACTTTCCTAGTCGGAGTGCGGACAGGGGGTACAAGCAGAGCGGAAGTGAGGCTGCGCAGAGTGCGCAGGCTATCCAGGCTTCGGCGGGAGTTGGTGCTGGCATGGTCGGTTTTTTAGAGCAGGAAGAGACTGTTGGCGTATCCGTCCGATTGATGTTGGTGCTCTCTTATGGCGTTCTTTGACTCCCCTGCGCGCAAATAGTGTCTCCATCGAGCTTCGCATTTGGATGGGATTCAGTTGTTCGAGGCGGCCAGACCGCGAGCTTTTGGACGTGAGCTGACGAGAAACGAGAAGAGCTCTCAAACAATGTTCCGCCTTGGGCATACATCTTTTCAAGACCTTAAAGCCTGAAACCAGTGGGTGTGACGGGATTGGAGGCGTGAAAAGACTGCTTGTGGCGTAGAGTCCCAAGACCGTTTGCACCCTCGATGAGCAGCAGCTGAGCAAGACTGGCCTCAAATCCACGATATTGAAGGCGACGATATTATGAATGGGAGCTCGACCTACTTTTGACACATATGACTTCGTTCTTGTCACCCCCAAACCAAGTGATTGACAGATTCCGTTCCTTTTCCAACACACCTCCGCCACAACCTTGGAAACCTTGAACAGCTGAACTCCACTTATCCGCGCCATGCTCTTTTTTGGATCCACCCTTGTTTCCCTTGGCTCCACTGGACGGACTTGTACTTGCATTGCCACCGTTCCTAGTCAGCACGGCCTTCTTGACTTCCCTTGTCGCGGCAAACAGAAGCACGCTTACGGCTCGGCAACTGATCCACCCAATGACCGAATGAAGTACAAATGGGAACGGGCGAAATGCAACCATGCCAGCGTTGCCCATGAGGACAATAAGGATCGTTAACAGGAACGCCTTGAGCCGACGGATGGAGGCATCGAGCTGCTTGTCTGATGTGTTTGGTGCTTCGGTTGTGGCGGCAATTGGCAAGTGGGACACGTTGGATTCGGTTGAGGAGGTATTTGGGAGGCGAGGTGTGCCAGATTGAGTCATGGATTCGAAGTGGGCAGTCGCGCTAGACCCTTGAGCTTGGGTTGTAGCACCGCCCGTCGTGACCGTAGCGTGAGACTCGGCAGTATTGAAGCTTGCAATGGACGCAGTGCCTTGCTGTTGAGCTCTCGAGTTGCGATTGCGCCGTTGCAGCCAAGGCAACAATCGGATCGTCAAGTGTAAGGAAACCACGCCGAGGATGACCATAAAGATAAACCACAGGTTGAAGATGGTCATGTACCACCTCTGGTACAAGACGACGAGTGCGTTGGTGGGTGACCCTGGCTTGGACATAACAAGCAAGACGCCACCAACACATGCCGCCAAGAGGACAAGCGTGGTGCAAACGATGCAGGCAACCAGGGAGCGGGAGAGCATGCGCTTCCAAATCTTGCGCGAAAGGGTTGGGTTGAGAGAATTGTAGAGCAAAAAGATGGCTACATACACAGTGTAACGAAACTGTCATGCCTTGAACATCGACTCGAGCGGGAAGGTGAGGATTATACCTGTGGGATACACTGGACTGATGATCACCTCAAGGAGAGTAAAGAAGCGCCGGATCTGGTGCTTGGGGCAAGGCGAATCGAGCTCGGCATATCCATAATCTGTGGGCCTTCCAAGGCATTCGGCTTCCAAGGCGGTCACGATGGCAAAAAGTGTCAATCCCAAGTGCGCAACAATGGCAAGCGCCCAAACCCCGCGTTGCAGGCTAGGTGGGAAAACGAGGAGCCTTGCACCACCGCCGCTCGCGGCCTCATTGGACTTTGACTTGATCATTTTCAGCTTGACAGAGACGAGGAACGGGTATGCCGACATTGGAAGTGTGAGCAACGTGAGGGCGGCTGCGACCCAAGCTGGGATTGGTGTTGGTGTCGTTGCTTGCGCTGACATGGTGATGGTGTGGCACGGCGGATTGCACGAGGAGAACTACAATGTAGCACCAACCGCTTGTGGGTTGTGATCTCCATGGGAACAGAATCGCGAGTACTACAATCGGTCCCAAGCTTCTTTCATCGCCATGACACTGCGAACAGGTCCGCCCGACAAAACCGCAGAATCAAAAAAAAAAACGCGTTGAATCGGAGGGCTGAGTGGACTGAACGCCACTCTGACCTTTCCGCACGATCAGTTTTTTACGCCGCCAAAATTCGGTCAATTTCAAGTCGGGTGTAGACGCGCTTTCACCTTCACCTTCACTGAGCTTTACGCCAACATTGTTGATGCATATTCATTGATGCCACAGCGCTCTGATCCATCATCACCAGCTCAAGTATCACTCTGCAATCCACGCACAACCGCACTGCAGGCTGCCGCCCGTCCCGTAGCTGCCACCCACCGACCCCGACCGATCCCCTGCCCGATCCGATCCAATCGCCTCGCCGCCTCACCTCTACTTGTGCGACCCACAAACAATGTCGTCCCGCTTTGTCCGCCCCTCAAAGTACCGCCACGTCTTTGGCACGCCCAACAAGCGCGACCAGTGTTACGACAACCTGCGCGTGTCATCGTCTGCCTGGGACACCAACCTCGTCAAGGTCAACCCGCTGTTTGTGTCTGTCAACTGGAACACGGTCGGCGGTGGCGGATTTGCCGTGCTCCCACATGCGCAGACGGGCAAGCAGCTCGACTCGCTGCCGCTCTTCAATGGGCACACGGCCACGGTCCTCGACACGGACTTTCATCCGTTCAACGATCACGTGATTGCGTCGGGCGCAGAGGATTGCAAGGTGATGGTGTGGAAGATCCCCGAGGGTGGGGCCAAGGAGCAGCAGGTTAACCCGGCAGTCACCTTGACGGGCCATCAGCGCAAGGTCGGCCACGTGCTCTTCCACCCGACCGCCGACAATGTGCTTGCCTCTGCGGGTGCCGATTTCGCCGTTAAACTGTGGGACGTGGAGCACGCCAAAGAAAAAGTTGAGCTCTCGGGCCACGGCGAATTGATCCAATCGCTCACCTACTCGTGGACGGGCGACCGCCTCGCCACCTCGTGCAAGGACAAGGTGCTCCGCGTGTTTGACTTGCGCTCGCGTGCAGTCACGCTCGAAACAGTCGGCCATCAGGGCATCAAGGGTTCGCGCGCCGTGTGGCTCGGCGAGCTCGACAAGCTCATCACGACGGGCTTTTCCAAAACGTCCGAGCGCCAAATCTCCATTTGGGATCTCAAGAACTTCAAGACGCCCGTCAAGACAATTGATCTGGACCCGAGCTCGGGTATCCTCATGCCCTTCTTTGACAAGGAAACGTCGGTGCTGTTCCTTGCCGGGAAGGGCGACGGCAACATTGTGTACTACGAGTACGACGATGCAGCTTCGGAGCTGTTCCACCTGTCCGAGTACAAGTCGTCGGACCCGCAGCGCGGCATTGGGTTTCTGCCCAAGCGCGCGTGCAACGTCAACCAAAACGAAATTGCCCGCGCCTACAAGGTACACACCAACATGGTCGAGCCCATTTCGTTTGTTGTGCCGCGCAAGGCCGACACCTTCCAGGCCGATATCTTCCCGGACACGCCCGGAGATTCGCCCGCGCTCTCGGCCGAAGAGTTTTTCAACTGGACCGATGCCGCAAAGCCCATGCCTGCTCCCAAGCTCGTTTCCTTGGAGAATGGCTTCAAGCCCACGGCCAAAAAGGAGTTTACGGCGTCGGCCACGGCCAACGAGGTGGCCGCCTCGGGCGCTCCTGCGGCCGTTGTTGCGGCCGTGGCTGAAAAGTCAAAGGATCCCGCCGAGTTGGCAGAGGCCATCAAGACGCTGGCGGCCGAGAACGAATCGTTGAAGAACGAGTTGGCCACCAAGGAGTTGAGGATCAAGCAGCTCGAGGCCCAGGTGCATTCGCTGTCGCTGTCGGCCAAGTAAGCTCGAAGTGTGTCAAGTGAGTATTGTGGATTTGGTTGGTGTTGATTCTCCCGATTCTCGTGTTTCATTTCATATGGACTTGCCGTGCGTGCTTGTTGCTTGCCTTTGTTGTTCCGAGTTTGTTCTTGCATTTCCTTGGTCGTTTCCTTTATCTTTCTTTGACCCGAAAGGTCCCCTGGACAGGTTCATATATATGTCTAGTTGCCGCCACAAGTGCCATGCATGTATTGATGTATTAAGATTGGTGGAGATAACAGTAACAATACAAGGGAAGCCAAGGGCACATTCGTCATGACGCCCTCCGTAGAAACGAACCACAGCCGCTCCGGTTTCATGCTTTACCTTTCCCCTTTTCCTGCTGCCTGCGCTTCCCGGTTGGCTGCATCCATGTCCCGCCCTCAACCTCTTCTGCTTCATTATCCCTCAGATCGGCCGCCACCGCGCCCCACAGCACCTCCTGGGCAATCGGGTCGTTGGGTGGCGACGCCGGACGTGCCTTTGACTTGCACTTGTTGCCCAATGTCGGCGACGTGCTAATGGTCTGCTCGTGAAAGTCCTCGGCCACCTTCTCGTCCTTTGGATCCGGCGTTGGATGGTACACATGGTACGGGTCGACTTTGCGACCGGTGCGCGCCCATGCTGGGGCATGTGGCTGTGCTTGCTTCTTGATGGCCAACGGCGGCGGAGACGACGAAGACGAGCTGCTTCCGACATGATGCACGCCACTGTCCACGACACTCGAAGACCCCCACAGGAACGCCTCGGCAACCTTATCTCCCTCATCAGGCACGGGCTTGACGACCTGCCCTTTACCTGTTGTCCACACACTTCCTGGGCCTCTGCCGCCTTAACCACCCTGGGCTTGCCCACCTTCTTGTCTTTTGCCGCTCGTCGCGCGCACGCATCTGCTCCATGCGATAATTGAAGTGGCGCTGCTCTTGGACCTTGCGCTCGGCCTCGCGCGCCTCGCGCTGCCGCTCGCGATTCTTTTGGTGCTTGCGCTGCGATTTCGTCAGGCCTTGTGGCGCAGGCTCGGGCCGTAGTATACGGGCGGGGGCGGCGGGGTGGTGCCAATGAGCGTAAGCACGCGTGGCTGGCCTGGTTTCGGGGCGGGGACAGTCACTTGCGGCTCGGAATCCGAATTTGAACCGGAAGAATCGGATTCGGGAGTGGACGCGGACGATGTGGCGGCCAAGGCGGCAAACCCGGGCAAGGAGCGTTTCGGGTCGGGCGTGCAAGCCGTGCCCATTGCTCGTCCTGCGACACGGGCGCATAATGCTTGTTGCGACGGCGGACGCGCTGGGCGGCCTGAGCGCCGGTTTGTGCAGACGAAGGGACGGCGACCCAGTCGTTGTCAGAATCGGGATCTTCCAAGTCTGATGGTGAATCTGACTGAGGTGCAGGTGCAGCTTCGGATTCCAGTTCGGGCTGCTGCTTGGGTTGGCTCGTGCATTCTTGCTTTTGGCCTTGGTCTTGGACTTGGACAGAGATGGAGCAGTTTCGGAAGAGCCTGCTAGTTGGCGGGGGCTGGGAGCAGACGGCGTAGTTGGCACCGACACGAGCTCAATATCGTCGCTGCCCGTGGCGCTGTTGTTGTCAGCAGTATCAACCGAGATCTGAGCCTTGGCCTTCTTCTTTTTCTTGTTGTTGTTCTTTTTCTTGGGTTTAGCGGGCGAGCTTTGAGCACTCTGCCCCGACGGGAACTCGCCCGGAACGCTGCCACGACCCGCGCTGCGACCCGAGGAGCCAGACCCTGCGGCGCTGCCCGAGCTGAACCACAGCCAAATGGCGAGCGGAAGTGCAATAGCGACGGCGAGAAGCGTTGTTGTTGTGGTTGTCGTCGAAGGGCCACCCGCTGCTGCAGCTGTGGTTGCGGAGGCACCGGCGGATGAAGCGCGGCAGAGGACGAGGGGGAGGCAACGGCGCTCGAGGATGCCGAGGCCACAACAGCGGCACTGGCGAGCGAAAAGATGGAAAGGGTCATGGTGCGTGATTGCCCAGAGTTGTCGTAGGCTGTCGTTTCGTTTTGTTGTCGATGTATAATGGTATGGCATTGGCGGGCGTTCGGTTGAATGCACTTTTTGCATGAGTCAAACAAAAAATAACGGCCGCACCTGGCGGCCCCCATCTCGCTGGCCAATGGCTGCGCCCCTGCCTGCGCATCCGTCCGTTCGAGCACATCGTTCTTGAGCGTGGATGGTCGGCCCGTTCCCCCATCGAAAGGCATTCGCTCACAGGCATTACCCATCTATTACCCGGAATCGATGAGGAAGAGGCAACCCCATCCCCACTAGACGGAGTGTAGGTAACCCATATCGTACAAACAAACTTCGGGAACGCATTGCTTCCTTTATATCTGCCCCGACTTTCCCCTGAGCCTCTGCACGCCGACCGATGTCGGGCCGCTCGCCGATGTCCCCGACGTGCTTGCCGTCGCACTGGCGTGATTCGTCCCGGCCTTTGCGTGCGCCACGCTGGTCGAGCTCACAAAGATCCAATGCTGGAGGAACACAAACACGATCGAATTCCCAGGTACCGCCGTCGCGCCAACCACATTGAGCACCGAAACCACATTGACCAGCAGCATGAGCAGGGCGTTGACCACGAGCCGCGCGCGCTCTTGGCGAATCACGGATCCATACAGCTCAATCTTTGCGGGCTTGCGGCCAAGGTCCTTGTTGACGTCTTGCATCTCAGTCACCATCTTGCCCAAGCTGTACAGCATGGCACTTGCCATGATCACGTCCATGAGTAGCCACGACGAATACAGCGGGAGCACGGACCAGTTGAAATTCACGTTGCCAATGAGTGCTTGCGAGCAGGATCCGGAAAGATCATACGACATGAGCATGTAGAACCAGTATAGAACCAAGCTCGTTCCAAACGCCATGTGCACCACAAAATGCCACTTGTCGTCCTTGAGGCCCACAATACGCGTGCATCGAAACGCCAAGTAGCCATACTTGAAGGCGTCTTTGAAGGACCAAAAGAGATCTGCCACGAGCCAAAAGGCCTTGCCACCGCATGCAGTCAGGCTGTCGGTAGCCATTTGGCCCACAAACGCGACAAGAAAGGCAACGCTGTCCAGATAGATCATGAGCCGAATGTAGCTGTGAAAGGTGCGGCGGATGCGTGTATTCCCACGGGCGAGCATGGACACGAGCGTGGCAAAAGTGACGAGGCCAGACGCGGCGTTGAGGTTGGCCAGAAACGCAATGGCTGAAGGAGGAGGCATTTTTTCTGGTCGCGTCTATATGTAAGCGTCGTTCTGTCCAAAAAATTGCGTTTATTGTTGCCGATTCAGAGAGGGGAACGTCTACATCGATCTAGGTAGGGGCGATGTGCAAAACGTCCGTTGTGCTGGAGTTTATGTACAAGGGGTTGTTGCGGATTGCTTGAGCTGGCGAGAATGGAGAAGAATGTGGCACCGGGAGGTCTGTCAGCTGTGAGCGATCTCAATGGGCCTGAAATGAAATGCGGAAGCAAAGCTCGGTCGCCAGCCAGCCCCTTCCAACGTGCAGAGGCCTCTGGATGGGCCTGATCCGCTGTTCGCAGAGTCGCTGCGGACAGTTGCACGGCGACCTCGAACCCAGACCGGATGTAAGGCAAGGCTTTATGCATGTTGCATGCCTTCCAACAAATTCCAAGCAGCATCATGACTGAACATTTCCTGGCGTTTCATGACGGCACGAATCTCATGCCGAGACACCTTGCGGCGCATTGTCTTGACGTGGCAACGATCAGTCAACGTGATATCTCACGTGGTTTGAAATGAATCGGCACTTGAGCCATTGAAAGCGTTTTCGCGTCCATCGACAACGGCGGGCCGATGAAGAAACGTGCAGAAATCCCGCCCACCGCCCTCCGCGATGGAGACAAAAGCGCCGTGGTCTCCTTTCCCCACCAATCCGTTTGTCAGCGTCCCATTTCGCTGCATGCCAAGTCAGCCCTAAGCTCTGTATCTTCATGCGCGCACCCGCACCGGTCAGCGACATTATCATAGCCCCTTTCACCATCACGAAGTTCGATTTCGCCCAGCTTCGATTCGCCTTTTTCTTCTTCCCGAAGGCCACATCTTCCCATCTTGACTTCGAGCATTTGTACTAGAACTGCTTCCCGTGCTCTTTCCTGCCGATTCCCTTGTCTCTGCCGCTTTCTCGCCGTTCATCACCGGCCGACCCTGTTTTTCCGCATCATCACTGATCCACCCCCATCCAAAGCGTGATCCTGCCCCACCCCCAACAACCTGTGTGCGTCTTTCCTGACAACCAATGCTGCTGCCTGTGGAGACTTGCACTGACCTCACTCAGCCTTCCCCTTGGCACAACCTGCAGACGACCTTCCCTCTCCAACCAGCGTAATGGATGACTCTTTCCTCCATTCTCCCGACCAAGTTCTGGCGCACTTTCGCGTCGACCCGTCAAAGGGTCTGACGGACGCCCAAATTGCGACCCAGCGCAAAAAGCACGGCCTCAACGAGCTTCCCGAAGATCCGCCCACCCCGCTGTGGAAGCTCATCCTCGAGCAATTCCAAGACCAGCTCGTCATCATCCTCCTGCTTGCCGCCATTGTCTCGTTTGTTCTCGCCGTCCTCGAGTACCAAGAGGAGGGCGGCCATGCATCGGGCGCAGATGGCGGCATCGTGACTGCCTTTGTCGAACCACTCGTCATCCTGCTCATTTTGATTGCCAATGCTGCCGTGGGCGTCGTGCAAGAGTCGAATGCAGAAAAGGCCATCGAGGCACTCAAGGAGTACTCACCCGACGAGGCTAAAGTGTTGCGCGGCGGCCACGTGCACCGCATTCCCGCCAAGGAACTCGTGCCCGGCGACATTATTGAGCTTGCTGTTGGCGACAAGATCCCCGCCGATGCGCGCCTGCTCTCGATCCAATCGTCCACATTCCGCGTCGACCAAGCCGTGCTCACGGGTGAATCCGTGTCGGTAACCAAGGAGCTCGCTGCCATCAAGGACAAGGATGCCGTCAACCAGGACAAGATCAACACCATTTTTTCGGGAACCACTATCACCTTGGGCAAGGCACGTGCGATTGTTGTGCTCACGGGCCAAAAGACGGCCATTGGCGCCATCCACCAAGCCATTCTGAGACCGAGTCGGAGCGCAGTCCCCTCAAGAAGAAGCTCGACGAGTTTGGCGATTGGCTGGCAAAGATGATTACCGTCGTGTGTGTGCTTGTGTGGGTCATCAACATTCGCCACTTCAACGACCCGCTGCATCATGGCTGGCTCAAGGGCGCCGTGTACTATTTCAAGATTGCCGTTGCTTTGGCTGTGGCGGCTATCCCGGAGGGTCTTGCTGTGGTATTACGACTTGTTTGGCGTTGGGCACCAAAAAGATGGCAAAGAAGAATGCGATCGTGAGGAGTTTGCCGAGTGTCGAAACGTTGGGTTGCACCAGCGTTATTTGCAGTGACAAAACTGGTACGCATTCTTCCGTTTTGTGATCTTGTTTGGATTCACCTGTTCCGTTGCCCATTTCACTCAACCTTCTCGCTGATATCAGGCACCCTTACGACCAACCAAATGTCCGTGTGCGACCTCGTGACTGTTCGCGACGCCTCTGGCCAGCTGGCCCACTACTCGATTGACGGCACTTCCTTTGCACCCTACGGCTCCGTGTTTGACGCCGAGACTGACGCTCCCATCACGGACTATTCTCTCCCCTCTGCCTCGCCCGCCATCAAGGACCTTGCTCTCGTGTGCGCCCAATGCAACGACGCCTCGATCGCATACGAAGCGAACGACGAGTTCATTGCCATTGGCGAGCCCACAGACGCCGCCCTCAAGGTGCTTGTCGAAAAGATTGGTGCCCCCGACACCGCCTTCAACCGCAAGCTCGACTCGCTCGACAAGGAAGACCGTGCCATGGCCGTCAACGAGTGGTACGAATCGGCGTTTGAGCGCGTCAAGGCATTTGAGTTTTCGCGCGATCGCAAGTCCATGTCAGTTGTTGTGCGCTCCCCGTCCACGCAACAGTACCATTTGCTCGTCAAGGGTGCCCCCGAGTCGATCCTGGATCGTTGCACCAATGTCAAGCTCGCGTCCGGCGCCGTGGTGCCATTGACGCCTGCCCTTCGCGAGAGCCTCATGGACAAGTATGCGGACTTGGCGAGGGCCCGCGCCTTGCGCGTGCTCGGGTGTGCCATCACGCCCGTGGATGCGCACGGCGAATGGACACGTGTCACGGATCCGGCAAAGTATGTGACGGTCGAACACGACTTGACGTTCCTCGGGTTGACGGGCATGATGGATCCGCCGCGCCCGCAAGTGCGCAACGCTATTTCTCTCTGCCACCGTGCAGGCATTCGTGTCATTGTCATTACGGGCGACAACAAGAACACGGCCGAGGCCATTTGCAGGCAGATTGGTGTGTTTTCGGACGATGTCGACGATTTGCGTGGCTTATCGTACACTGGCCGCGAGTGGGATGCCATGCCCATGGACCAAAAGCGCAAGGCAATCACGCGCGCAAACTTGTTTTCGCGTGTTGAGCCCACGCACAAGCAAGAATTGGTGGATTTGTTGCAGTCTATGGGTCAAGTCGTGGCCATGACGGGCGACGGTGTCAACGACGCCCCCGCACTCAAGAAGGCCGATATCGGTGTGGCCATGGGTTCTGGTACCGATGTGGCCAAGCTGGCCGCAGACATGGTCCTCGCCGACGACGACTTTTCGACCATTGTTGCCGCTGTTGAAGAGGGCCGTTCCATTTACAACAACACCAAGCAGTTCATTCGGTACTTGATCTCGTCCAACATTGGTGAGGTCGTTGCCATCTTCTTGACCGTCATTCTCGGCATGCCCGAGGCCCTTATTCCCGTGCAATTGCTGTGGGTCAACCTTGTCACGGACGGCTTGCCGGCGACTGCTCTCGGCTTCAACCCCCCTGATCCGGATATCATGTGGCGCCCGCCCCGCAAGGCGTCCGAGCCGATTGTCGGCCGCTGGTTGTTCTTCCGCTACCTCGTCATTGGCACCTATGTTGGCGCGGCACCGTGTTTGGATACGCTTGGTGGTACATGTTTTACGGTGCTGGCCCCCAGCTCACCTTTGCCAACTCTCCAACTACAGCAAGTGCGACACCTTGTTCCCTGAACTCGGTTGTGCGGCTCTGTTGGTGCCGCAAGCGAATTCCCCAAGCGCGCCACAACCGTGTCCCTGTCAGTGCTTGTCGTGATTGAGATGTTCAACGCCATGAACTCGCTGTCAGAAAACGCATCCTTGTTCCAAATGCCGCTGTGGCGCAACTGGACCTTGATTGGCGCCATCACCTTGTCCATGATCTTGCACTTTGTTGTGCTCTACGTGCCCTTCTTTACGACCTTGTTCAATATTGTGCCCTCAACTGGGACGAGTGGATGGCCGTGCTTGCCATTTCCGCGCCCATCTTGCTGATTGACGAGGTCCTCAAGTGGGTCTCGCGCGCATACGTGACCGAGTACGCCGTGTCTGGTGCGACCATTGTGCGCAGCCCGCCCGCAAGTCCAGTCAAGGCCGGTAAACGTGCTGGTTCGCCCGCGCGCGCCAACGGGACAACCGCAGCAACGGTGACGGGAGTTGCAACGCCTCCACGCACGGCGACCAAGCGCCAAACGGCTGGGGCGGGCGGTGAGTACAGCAGCGTGGACGAAGATGCATCGCCCGTGGCTGCACGGACCCGGTCCAGATTGCGTGCTGATGGATCGACTTCGTCGACGGGATCATCGCCAGGCAACAGCCCTGCACGGGCTGCGGGCATGAGGAGGAGGGATTGATTTATTTTCTTGTTGTTTCACTTTGCCATTATTGTTTTCCCTTTTACTTGGTCATCCTCCTTCATTGCTCAAACGATTTTGTCCATCGTTCTCTTGCCCCTTTTACTGTTCTATGAAAGGCGCCGCCACCTGGCCGTGCCCTGTGGACTGTCGGATTACTTCATTAATCTATTCTTAAAAATATCTCCCACTGGCGTAAATGCTCATCAAAAGCTGACTCTCTCAGAGCTGCGTCGGGTTTGTTCGCACTTTTTGGACGCAAGCAGGTAAATAGGGTACACATTCACCATGCTGGTCGCCCGTCCGAGGAAAAATGGCTGTCAAGACTCAATGAATTATTTATACCCATGGATGACAAATGGCATTCACCGTCCGCCGCCTGGGCATCGGCAGCTCTTTGCTTCACAACTCTGCCCGTTTGCGTTTATCCGATCGTGGTGACAGCCCGAGAGAGATCGCAGCTCCACAACGAAGGCAAGCACACCTCTCGCCTCGTTCGTCCAAGACAACTTCGACCAGCCATGGGTTTGCAGCGCACCTCTCCAACACATTTACTCTGGTCTTTTGGCTCTCGATCGCTGCATGTCATGTTGGTCTCTTGGTCTACTCTATCCTAGCGGCAAACGAAACCAGCGAGGACTGTGCTGACGGCGTTCCGCCCGATCGTGGATGGGCAACTGGAGTCCGAAATTGTTTCAAGGGGAGATTCGTCACCGTAATTGACCTGGCCGAGGTCATTTTGGTTGCCGTATATCCAATTACCTTGCTCAAGGTGTACATCGAGATCCATTCATCTTCCAACGCCATGACAAAGCTTCGACGAAAATTGACCCGGAGGGCGTTTACCGTGATCGTGTGTGCCGTGGCAATGCTTACTGGCAGCCTCCTCTTCACCACGGTCATGGACCGTCTCAGGTTATACATCCAACCAAGCGCAATGAGCCCGACTTTGCGCGCCGTGCATGAGTGGGGGCTTGAATGGCAGGCGACTTCTTTCAGCGTTTGGTTTGCCGTGCTCGTGTGAGTGCTGTTGCTGCCTTGGTTTTGACGATTCGCCTGCTCCCTCACCTCAAGGGTCGTGAGCAGTTGGCCAACAGCAGCAATGGGACCAATCTCAACCAAAGCAGCGCTCATCTGCAGCTTCATCATTCACGAAACCAGGCTCGGCATCTCTTCAACATCCACGTTCAAAATCTTTTCGACATCGTCTGTTCCCGTCCTCACTGGGCCTGGCACCCCATCGGCAACCGCAGCGGCAGCCCGCCTCCGTGGCTGCATCCGAAGGCTATGGATCATCTTACTTGTCGTGGCCATCGTTCTCGTTGTCAACATCGCGATCGTGGGAATGACGTATGTATACAGTATCGGCCACGTCACCACGTGTGTGAGCGGGTGGGTCAGCACCCACATTATCACCATGGCCTTCTTCTCGGCCAAGCGGCTTGTGAGAGAAGCTGTCATTGCGCGTCGGCAGTTGCCAAGTGAGGTTGGGGTCGGAACCGTCGTGACTGAGTGGCAAGAAACAGAAGCACAGCAAGCGAAGGTGGATGATGGACCTGGTAGGGAATGTGACAAAACTTGCCTTGATGTTCAAGACTTCTGACATACATTCTTCAAAACGATCGAACCCAGACGAATACATTTCAAGGATATTGTGTGAGCTATTAAAAAGGATAGGACAGACATGAAACTTCAAAAATCATTGACAGTGGGTATCTTTCAAGAGGGATGCGTAAAGCCGCTTGTCGGTGGTTGAGAAGCCGAAGTGGATGGCGGATACCAGGCTGCTGAGGCACCGAGTACTGAGAACTGTGCGTCGCGGATGAATGATACATTGAAGGCTGGGGGTAGTGCTGTGCTTGTGACGCTTGCGACGTGGGCGTGTTTGCATACGGCCGATTGTGTGCCCGGCCGACGGCTGGCTCCACGGATACCCAGTGCGGACGAGGATGGCATGGCCGCAGAGTTTGACCGCACCGATTGCGAGTTGAATTGGCCGAGCGGACCAAGTGTCGGATGTTGGCGGATACGCTTGAGCAACAGCGTTGCAGAGAATCCGAGGCATTGGCAAGGCGCTGACTTGGGTGTGGTACAACTGGCGATGCGGCAGGCGGGGTCGCAAACAAGCTGTCGAGGTCGGACGTCGGACAGGGAGCATGAGCTGAGCGCGCGACTTCTTGTGTCGGCTGATTGGGTAGCGACCCGTCGAATGCGGCCGTTTGCGGATGGTACATGACAGGAGTCTGAGCAGGAGTCGGAATGGCATAACCGACCATGCCATAGCGAGCCATCGCACCAGGAAGTATCGCTTCCAGAGACGTCCCGCGCTTACGCAGTTGCGCATCGACATGGACCGGGTTGGTATCGCGGACCAGGGCCGCTTCCCAGGACGGCTCCTTGGACGCGGGATAGACGACTCGCATCATGGTGACAACATCCGGGTCGGTGGCATTGGTCAACAGATGAGCTGCACAACGAGCAGTGTTCCGCTTGAGATGGGCAACAAAGTGATCGCGGCGATTGGTCTTGGACGAGCACGTCCCGCCGCATACAAACGGCAGAGTTTGCGGTGCATGGGTGGATTGAAAATGCCGCGACACACAGTTGCTGCGTTTGTTGGATCTGTGGAATCCGACGAACAATGTATCAAGGAACCGTGAAATGTGAGACAGTGAGACATCGGAACGATACGCACATTCCCTTATCACAACCAGGATATGGGCAGTCGGTCAGCCGCTCTCCAGTGGCCCGATTTGAAATCACCAAACCGCCGTCAGGCTTGACTTGAAAGTCCAAGGTTGGGAACCTGGTGCACAAATCGGCAACGGCGTTGGAAACTATGGTGGCAATGTTTGTAAGCTTAGTGGTCAGCATCCTGCCAAGTTGTATACTGCCAAGTGCGGACGCTTGCAGGGGGATACATGAAAGACGTTACCTCGTGATAGAAGTTGAGCGCCGCTCAAGACTGGAACAGGGAGAATGGGGAGCTGCACCGGGCCAGGAACGCTGAGTTGTGAAGGGATAGCTGGAGGAGCCGCGAGACGATCTTGCGGCAATGGCGCAATGGGAGTCAAGTTCGACATGTTCTGTTCGGTCGCGGGGATACACTGGAGCAATCGAAATTGGAAGCGGTGGTGACGGGAGTGAAGTGGGATTTTGATTGGTGATCCAAACGCTACATGGTTGGAGCTCAAACTGGTGAACTGTGTCCAAAGCGAACTATATGTAAGGAGTGGCCGCTTCGAACCATTCGCTCGTGCTACGGCAAAGATATACGACAGCAGAACCTTATAGCCGCAGCCATGTTCTTGCACTGGTGAACGCAAGGTCTGCGTGTACACCGCAGGCCAGCGGCACAAGCCGTGGGTCCACACCTGCACCATGGCATGGCCAAACTCGCCAATTGAATGAGTCCAGGGAAGGCCAACTGCCCGACTTCCAATATTGATGGCTTTCGCTTTAGGACCCAGTTACGTCGCTACGCCTATCCCTTCACGAAGAGTTGCTTATTCCACCGAATAACAAGGGATAACCTCGCGTTGCGTCACCCTGTTGGAAAGGTGAGCATTCCCTAGACCTGGCTTTACTCGATTTTTTTGTCAATTGCAACAGGTGTCAAGATTGCACGCCGGAGCGTTCCAATGAGGAGATTGTGTTCACCGTTTGACCGCGTCATTCTGGCAAATGGGCTGAGGTGGCAGCCTGAAATGGGCTGGGGAACTGGCCATGGCGGTCTTAAGACCCGAACGGACAGATTTACCAAGGGGGTACATACTTTCATGTGAGCCTGGTGGGACATCGCACTACGACCTACTGTACGAGGATTTCGCCCAGATGCTGCGGACTTGAGAGACACGTCATCAGGGTGGAGTGAACGGATCATGTCACTTGTATACAATGCTGTGCACAATGTGACGAAAAGGAAACACAAAGGTTTTGTATGTCACACATTTGTATTGCATTTAATTGGACGGGAAAACATCCGAATACAGAGATGCGATGGGACATGGCGGCAATTCGCCTTGGATCGATGTCCCTTCGTTTGGGGTCGCAACTTGAGACGCTCCCATACCAACATCAGATCTCGGTAGTCCAGACATGCTTGGCGGTGGGGCAGGATCGGAAATTGTCAATGAGAAACTTGGTGCATTCGTCGGTGCCACGGCTGGACTGCCGAGTGGTTGCAGTAGCCAATCAAACATGGCATTTTGGGCCGCGATTTGCTCGGCCGTTGGAGGTGGGAGAGGCGCTGGCGCCGCAGCAATCGACGGTGCTGGCGCGGGCGAGAGAATGCTGTCCCAATCGATCGACAAAGTTGGCAGTGGAATAGGGGTTGGATTGATGACGCTTGGGAGTGGGTTGAGCCCATGGTCGCTAGGCGCTGCGGGATTGAATGAAGGAACAGGTGCTTGGCCATACATGGAGTGCGGCTGTTCCCACGGCAGTGGAGGCAACGGTGAGGATGCGGACGAAGTCACCGTCACTTGCGGAATAGTCATTTGAAAGCTTGTGCTTGGTGGCAGTGAAGTCCAGTGGGGAACATGCGGCGCCGGGAGACTCGGTGGGAATGACGCAGGTTGCACACTTGGCGTTGAGTTTGGTTGGGAAGGAACGAAAGCGGTTGGGGCATGCATTGGAGAAGGCACCACGGGAGTGGAAGGAACTGTGTACGGAACGAGGCTGGGAACGACAGGAAAAGCAGACGACAAGGCTCCCATGGGCGAGGCGGCCGAAGCTTGCAGATTGAATAGAGCGCTCGCCCCGGGAATGACGGCATCTGTAGCGAACACATTGTTAAGGCGATGGACCATGCATGATGCACGCAAAGGTGAATCAGCATACCAAGGCTGGTTCCACGCTTCTTCAACTGCGCGTCCACATTGGCCGGATTGGTGTCACGGACAAGGGCCGTTTCCCACGACGGTTCCTTGCTTGGCGGGTAGCACACTTGCATCATCTTGATCACATCAGCATCGGCCGCATTCATCAATAAGTACGCGGCGCACCGAGCACTGTTGCGCTTGAGATGGGCAATGAAATGATCGCGGCGATTGGTGCGGGATGGGCAGTTCCCGCCGCAGATGAAGGGAAGTGTATTGGGCGCATGGTTCGAGGCGAAATGGCGAGAGACGCAGTTGGAGCGTTTGTTTGCTCTGGCGAGATCAATAAAGTGTGCGTGAGCAGGAGGAGCGCGAGAGCGCGAGAGATCCGTTGGAGCTGGGAGTGAATTCAACGTACACCCCCTTTGCGCATGAGGGATGTGGGCAAGTCGTCGCTCGCACGCCAGTCTCCTTGTTGACGATGACCAATCCCCCATCCGGTTTGACGCTCCAGTCATGAGTTGGGAAACGCTCGTTGAGCTCGGCGACGGCAGCGATGACTGGAGAGATCAGATGCAAGGCGGGAAAATGTGGTTCAGCGGCCAAAGACTGGGTCGCCCATGTACTCGCTCAGGGACAACATACCTCGAGGGATGAGTTGGGCGCCACTTGGCCCGCGAGCAGAACCGAGAACCGAAGGGCTCAATGCGGGCGATTCGAACGGCGACATCATTGGACTCATTCCAAAGGCAAATGTGGAAGGGGACGAGGCCGCTGACGACCAAACAGTTGATTGTGACATGGCGGACGAATGGTGGTGACGAAATGGTTGTCGTGTCGTTGTGGATAGATGCCATAGATTGGTGGGGGGCGACGTTACGCAAGCGCAGGTACCATTCGCGGGAGGGAACCCTATTTTACAGTCTATTCCGCGAATCGAAGGAGCTCAGGGTGGTCCAAGATGCATGTGTGCAATGTGTCACCGCCATCCATGTAACACCGGCGTCACTGTCGGTTTAACCTCAGAGAACGGCAAATGAGTGCCTGAGTTGGTCTAGATGTGTGGGGACGACATTCCTCTGCCTGCCTGACCCATGTCTGGTAGCTTGCTCTGCCTCGTCGGGATTTACCTTTACCGCCTATCTGTTTGCTTGTTGGCGCCGCCGCCCGGCGGCAGGTGTGGCAGGGTTGTGGGGGTCCACCGTCACTCACTAGATGCAATTGTCTTGATCGTTTTAGTAATGATCCAGAGCAAATTGTTCTGCTGATGAGCTGTGATCCACGGCGAAAGCGGCCTCAACTGTCGGCACAACCCCATGCTGACGAGTGCGGTGCCGCAATGCATTCGAATTCAGCCATTCAAATGTTTTCTTGGAAACTTCCATTCCTTGTTGGGCTGCTTCATCGTTCTCTCTGAGAGGTGCACCGTTTGCCGTTGAGTGGAGCGATGCCATCTTGCCGTCGTGTCCCGCTGGACACACTTCAAACGACGACGCGTCGATCGTGTTCGTGTGGAATGTGACGCTTTACATTGGCTGGCCCCACGCGCGATTTGAGTCAGGTTTGACTATGGAGTTCTGGCTCGCACACCCAGGAAAGTATTCAAACAGCTATTTTGTGTGGAGACTTACCTCTTCGATGTATGGTAGGATCGATTGCTGATCATCGTAGCTCGCATGAATCTTAGGGATGCGAACATCACGTCGTGCGAGCATACGACGGGTTCTGCTCCCGAACCTTGTGCAACGATCAGCCAACGTAGCCTGTCGCAAGGGTAGTTCCCTTGCAGCCATCCACAAAGGAATCCATTTTCAGAACCATGATGAACCTGTGCTTACATTCTTGCGCAACAACGCAATGGATCCCCAGGCATTTCCCACGCCGAGTCCGACTGCTGCTTGGATCGCGGCGACACTGGCCGCCATCACCCTCCCTATCGCCGCGCATCCAATCCACGTTCTCTACCGACAAGCGCGAGTGGTGGGGTACCCTGTCGTTCTCAATAGCACGACACCAAAACGCCACGGCATCGTCTGGGTGTGGAACTTGACGATCGCGGCGCATGTGTGCCTGATTGCATACTCGGTTGCTTGCACACGAGCCGAAGCTTCCAGTTGCGACGGTAAAGCTCCAGATTACGGGTGGTATGCTGAGAGTTCGGTCTGCTTGAGTGACCAGTTGAACGCAATATCTGGGCAGATGGAAATATTGATCGGGCCAGTGTATCCCTCTGGTGTGTTTTGATTCGACTATAGCTATCACATCCGCTGACAAGCACGTTGAATCATATATTAACAGTAATGCTCTCGACATACATTCGTCTTGATCCCACAAGAGAGGCCACTCAGCATTGGTTCTATATCAATCGGGCCTGTATTGCATGGATCAGCCTCCTCACCGTTCTTCATTTTGTCAGTGAAACGGGTTACGTCATCCAGTCATTCATCCCAGCAGGCAACCAAGGTCCATTCTTGCGCGCATGGATTGACATTCATACAGCCTGGGGCGGCCGACTGTTTCAAGCCTGGTTCTTGACGCTTGTCGTGACTGGCGTCGCCTCCCTGGCGCTCACCATCCGGCTCATACCATGGCTCCAAAAACGAGAGGACAGCAGCGCGTCACGCGAAAGCCGCGACCGGGGCATTGCAAACGGGTCTGCGACCAGCCGCGCATCTGGCGTCACGCTCCTTGCACCCCTGAACGACCCGTCGGGATCGCCATCAAAGCATCATCAGTCCACGGCGTCATTCAAGTCCATGGACTGGCTGCAATCGACCGCGCGGCACCTGCGTGCGCGCACCAAATCCGAAGCACGGTCCGCGACGCGCGCACGCCTGCACGCGTGCCTGCGCCGGCTGCGCGTGTGCCTGGCGCTTATTCTGCTCGTCCTAGGCTGGAACGTGGTCATGGTCTTTACGCGGCCGTTTCCAACAGTGCTTCATGTGACGATCGGGTGGGTTTCGTGTCGCATGATTAGCGTGCTGTTGTTTGCGGCGACGAGGGAGATTAGGCTTGCAGTGGTGACGAGAAGGCAGATTCCCAATACCGAGGCGGGCACGTTGGCGGCGACGGGCGAGTGGGATGCGGAAGCAAAGTCGAGTCGGGCGGGATGATATGGTGTATTTTAGGTGCACAAAATCGATCATGCAATCATATCCTGAGTATGCGGGATCAGACTCAATGTTGCAAGAAACTAATGAACGCGTTGACTTGGACGCATTCGAGTCGGGAAAAAACTGCAGGTGACCAATTGTTGGGCGCCAAAGCGGCCTGCTCTCCGTTTTGATTCGCCTCCAAATCGGCAAACACGCTCTCTGCCCCAGTCGCAAGCAATCGCATTTCTACACGGGCAGGATGCCAATGGCCAGGCACAGCAACAACCATATCGAATGCCATATGAAACAGCGACCGTGAAATGCCCAAGGCAAACGCCACCTTGTACACGAGCATCGACAGTACATTCAACCATAAGGCTGTTGATCCCCGTTGCCGATTGCGGGAACGTGACAGTCATGACGATACTTGCAACACACGTCAAGAGCGTGTGGCGCATGGACGCAGCGAGAATGCCTCGAATGCGTTTCGCAACCGACAGAGCGTGGAACGAGCGCTGATGTTGGCGTGCGCGCAGGTACCGGGGTGCCGAGACGACGGCCATGATGCAGGTGAGCGATATGGTGTAGGCAGAGACGAGGTACGTTTGCCAGAGTCGATAGCTTGGGACAAGAGGTGAGGTCGGGTCGAGCGTGGTGAGGATTTGGGTGGCATGAGTCTCTGCCTGGCCGATAAGACGGAGCAAGACAAGTAACAGGGAAAGTGATAAAATGCAAATGCGCACGACTGGGTACATGCTGGTACATACATGCGAGAAAACTGGTACAGCAGAGCCAGTTCCCCGACGGTTTGAGCGATGATGGCGCAGAGCATGTTGGGAAACGAGATGAGGACATTGGTGAGAATGTCATCACTCGAGCTTGCAGAGAGTGGATGAAGCGCAAAGTAGGTGGGTGAGAAGCTGGCAAACAGGAGTATTGACAGTGGCAGACAGAAGTAAGAGGTGGATCACAACAACCAAGCGCCGCTGTCGGCGGCGGTGATGATGAGTGAGCTCCTTGGCCACTCGGCCATCGGCTCCCTGCTCGCTCCCATCACGATAGCGATGGAACGTTTGGCGGCGGCAAACGTAGGCGTGCGAGATGACGGTCGATCCAAAACACAACGACGGACGCGAAGAGGGTGACTGGCACAAACAAAAAGATGCAGCCCGCCAATGAGACCAGCTGGCGCGAATACGCAGCAGCAGCGGCATTTTCGGCCTCTTGACTGGCGAGGGTGGCGGGCAAGCCATCGTGATCATTGGCGTCCGTCGTTGGTGTCGGTGTGGGTGGATTGAGGGCGTTTGGGCCGGGAAGAGTCGAGCTTGACGGGCGATCGTATCATGATTCATCATGTTTGCGTAAAGTGCACATCAAATGTCATGAATGTAATACAGGATATGAACATTCCCGGCGTTGCCAGCCTATAGTCGGCCACATGCCGACCCGCATTCCAAAATCACCACGGCGTCTGCAAAAGGCGTGAGGTGAAAGACTGTGAGCAACGATGAAAGGTATAATACATGTACAAAAACTGAGAGTGCCGGGGAAGAGGAAGCATCGACGAACCACTACACATTTACGTATCCAAGTCACGCCCGTTGCGGCGGATACGGCACCGCCAACGGGCTCGTTTGCCCGTTCTGCAAACCGGTACTGCTCCCAGCAGCCACGGCGTTTCCGGCGTCATCAAATGCATACGCCGGCGGCGCCTCACCAATAACCCCGCCATCGCCCTCAATCGCCCGCTCCACGCCCATCGCCTCACGATACTTTGCATCAGCTCTCGCCTCGTGTTCCTTTTCCCACGCGCCCTCGCCATGCGATTGCGACTGCTGCGATGGGGACCGTGGCGGGAGTGCCGGCGAGCTGCCAGGAACGCGCAGCATGCTTGCGGGCACGGCGCCGCTGGCGGATTGCAAGTGTTCGTTGGCACACACAAACACGGGAAGGCTCATGCGGAGCGTGACTTTGGGCGTGATGTCTGCCTCGACGGCGAGCGCGTATTCGACGCGGACTACGTCGGATTGCGTGATGGTGGGCATGAGTGCTATTTGGGAAGCGAGGGATTGGTCGTTGGCCAGAAGTGACACGGGCACGCCAGTCGCGCTCTTGAGGGCCGAAGCGTCGAGGGCAGACCCAGTGAGCCGGACGTGAGCAACGGCCGTGGCCGCGTCAATGTGCGTCCCTCGGCTTTGAAGATTTCGTTTCGGACGAGGGTCACGCGGACTTGGCTCGGCCAACGCATCAACCCGGCATCGACCCAGACCTTGGCCACGATTCCGCACTGCGGGACGGGCTGGTTCGGGTCTACCACGGCACGCTCGCACTCGACACGTGCGGTCGCATTGACCCTGTTCCATGGCAAGCACCAAAAACCGCTGTCGTACTTGTCCTCTGCGACCCGATGTCCGAGATACCGCGCAAGCACACTGGGATCGCTTGCGTGTGGAGGTGCTTGGACGGCAATCCGTGTTTGCGTCACGTAATCGGACTTGAGCACACGGTCCAGATATGCGCGTAGCTTGTACCGAATGCGGCCATGCGGTGATCCTTCTAGCGTCGGTGGGGCAGTGGCTGGCAAAGTGAAAGAGAATGGGTATGCGTGTGTGCCTGCGGGCAGGTCGGTGCCAAGCACAAGCAAGCCCTTGTCGGGAGAGCCCCACAGGGTCAGTTCCGTGTCGAGAATGACGTGCTTGGCCTTGACAAATTTGCCACCGCTGCTGCTGCCGCCGCCGGCAGCATGCGACTCGGACTTGCGCTTCCCTTTGCCCTTGCTGACAGTCCCGGTACCGAGGCGGCCGATGTGTTGAGGCCTGTGTTTATGCTGGCGCTGGGCGAGGGCGAGTAGGAGAGGGCCGGGCTGAGGCCGTGTTCGGCGGCTTTGCGCTGGTGCTTTGCCTCCGAGGCGGAAAACTTTGCCTTGGCGGTACCCTTGCAGAGCAGGCGCAAGGCCCGCACGCCAGAGAGGGATTGCGGCAATTGCAAGGTGACAGTGCCCGTGATTGGCTGACCCGCGGCGGGCGGACAGGGGCGGTCGAGGTCGATACGAAAGACGGTGGGCGCCACCATGATTGGGTTGCAATTGAGGTGAGAGAACGGTCTTGTCTTGAGGAGTCGGAGGAGAGGCAGACGACACGGGAAGACCTTGCTGTTCAATGCATGTGCATGGGGGAATACTGTATGTACTTATTTACATACGATTGCATTGAGAGAAAAGATCGAGAAAATGCCAAGACCGTCCGCAGACTTTGACAATGACAAGGTGCCGCGTCCGGTGAATCTCGGGGTGGACACGCATCACGTGACCGTGTGTGATGTGGAAAGCGTCTCTGATTTGTCTCGCGCCCAACTCCACACTCACCACACGACACGAGACGGTGGCTTGCTGTCAATACCGTTACGATTACCAGTGTACGACGACACACACGACGGCCGTATACCCCATTTCGTATGTATCGCCGCGCAGAACTCTACAGAATGAATGCCATGCAAGAAAGCTCAATTAACCGACCCGCCATTTCCCCTTCACAGTCGCCACCCCCCCCTCTCACCAACCCCATCAAAATGGCCAAGGAATCCAAAAGTCGCGCGACTCTTCCGCCATGGACGTTGACAAGAAGTCCAAGAAGTCCAAGAAGTCTTCGTCTTCGGAATCCACTGCTGCCGCTGCCTCGACCGGCGTCGAGAAGCAACGCTTTGTGTCGCCCATTGCCTCGCCCATGGCCAACCCGGACCTTGCCAAGAAGGTGCTCAAGACGGTCAAGAAGGCCACCGCGGGCAAGGCGTGCCGCCGCGGAACCAAGGAGGTGGTCAAGGCCCTCCGCAAGGGCGAAAAGGGCATTGTTGTGCTTGCCGCCGACGTGACCCCCATCGATGTCATTTCGCACATTCCCGTGCTGTGCGAGGACAATGAGTGCCTATGTGTTTGTGCCTTCCAAGGAGGAGATTGGCGCGGCTGGATCCACCAAGCGGCCCGCCAGTGTCATGCTTGTGTCGGCGTCCAAGGTGAGGGCGACGCCAAGGAGGCGTACGAGTCGGTCAAGAAGGAGATGAAGTCGCTCGTGTACACCAAGTAAAATATGTGATCCGGTTTGCTCGCTCGGCCCAGACCGAAACGGCATTTTAGAGAAGGCGGTTTTGCATGTTGACTGGTGGCAGGCGCGTGATATTCAGTGATCGTTGCCTCCACTCCTCGCCCTCATTCGGCGGTACCCTTCTCCCTTGTCCCTCTTTCTTGTCGTCCGTTGTCATCATGTGTCTTGATTTGTGTTTCCAGTACTTGACCTATTATTGTAAGTATGTATTTCTATTCAACATGAACCACTGGCGATTGCCGCTGCCCCAGCAAATGGCTCAAGATGATAGCCGTGGCCACACTCACGTTCAATGACTCGACAGGATCCTCGTCCACCACAGCCAACGCAGGATCGTGCACCAAAGATGCAGTCGGCGCATGCGACGGCCTCACCCAAACGTACTCGTCAATCAAGGGTAACAAGGATGACCGGATCCCCTTGTGTTCGTTTCCAATCAAAACAAGCGTCTGCTTGGCGTGGGCGGAGCCCCCCTCGCCTCCCGCCCGTTCACCTGCGACCGCCGGCCGCTTGGCCGCTCCCAAGATCCGCCACCCATCTTTTTTGGCCTCCTTCACCAGCGTCAACCCGGAACTCACCAAGCACACGTTGCGCATCATCTCCAAAGCCCCCGCGCTGGCCTTGCTGACTGCCGGCGTTGCGGGATTGGCGGATCCGCGCTCAGCAATGGCCACGCCAGAGACACCCAAAAAGTGGGATGTTCGCAGAATCGCGCCGAGGTTTTGTGGGTCTTGGATGCCATCGAGATCTGTTGCGTTACAGTTAGCAACGAACTCGGAATGGAAATGTTGTGAGGAAGTGAGCGCACATAGCCACAGCGGAGGCCAAGTAGAGTCTGACTGGCTTGGTCGGTCAAGTGACTTCAAGTAAGGAATGTCGAGCGGAGACACTTCCAGTACGATTCCCTGTTTTCGTTGATCCGCTGGTCAACCACTCATGCAACCGTGCCAAGCAAACTGGACGTACATTATGTGGCCGTCCATCCGACAACTCGTCCAACTCGAACCGGTCGCGGGTTCTCACAGGCACGTTCCGCTCTTGAATCAAGTCCATGATGGCCGCCATGTCCGGCCGCATGGGCGGAGCGCGACGCCCGAGTCTGCGGTTGACGACAGACCATATCGGGGTTAAACGAGGCCAAGCGGTGCGGAAACGGTGGCTGACGGTTGACGCACAGTTGTGGAGCACGAGTCTGGACGTGAGCGCGAACAAGTCTTCGGCGCTGAGCAAGCAGGGCAGCCAAGACTACGTTGGCGCCGTACAAGTAGTCGTTTGGCATGCGATGCCCAGATCGGAATCCTGAGGGCCGCGGCAGGTTGGGTGAGAGACGTAATGCCGAGAGTTTCATTGCGGAATTCTATGAAATAGTACGACAATTGTGTATTTCTGCACTCGAACTCCTGCAGATGTGTTTTTGCGGATGGAACAGGTCAATCATTCGAATGCGAGTGGAGTACAGTTGAGACATCCGCAGTGTGGGAAAAAAAAGGTGAACGACATGTAGTTATGCGGGCATTTACGTTTACAGAATCGTAGCGTCGACCAGCAGGTCTCCATCATCATGTGCGAGACCATCCAGTCCAACATCCTCGGCCACCTGAAAAACGACATCCACGTCGCCATCGCCATCCAAGTCCACACCCGCAACGCCATCCGCGAGCAAGTCCGCTTGGTCCAAGTGCTCCTGAGCGGCCGCCAAGGTGTCGCAATGGTCGAGCGCTGTGTCGCCGCCGAGCGGTTTGGCCAGCTCGTCCACATCGTTATCCTGGTCGCTGTCATTGTCTTGGTCAGAATCGTCCTTGTCGTCGTCGTGATCCTCGGGCTTCTTGCGCACAATCATCTTGAGTAACTTTTCAAAATTTCCCTCTTCTTCTTCGTCCTCGGGCTCTTCGGGCTCTTCTTCCTCTTCCTCCTTGGCCTCCTCGAACGCGGTGCTGTCGACAACTAAAGGCGGATTGTCAGGGCGACCAAGATCCAGAAAAGGGAAAGCAGAACGAAACGTACAATCCTTCCAATTGCTCGAAACATTGCAAGTCTGCTTGCCATCCATGACATCGACCAGCGCGGCAACCTCCCTCCAGCTTGCGCCCGGATTCTGCTCAAGGACACTTCTCAAGGTCTCAACAAACACACTCCCGCCATCCTCATCCACTTTGGCCCGCTCATTGTCCAGCGTGGCCGACATGACCACGACGTTTGCCTGCAACGTATGCTGGTCGAAATCCACCAGCGTGCCCGCATGGCTGCAATCAAACACGACAAACACAGACGAGCCCGTCGGGAACCGGCTCAGGGCTAGCGTCAGCTCGTCGTCCGTCACGTACTCCCCGCTCGCGTTGACGTAAAAGCATTCGCCGCGGCCGTCGCGCTCGTTGGCGTCGTGGAATTGGCCGGCGTGACCTGACAGCGAAAGCATGATTTGGTCGCCCGGGGAGGTATTATGTGCGATGGATTCGATCTGGGAGAGGATGGACGCTTTGGTAATGGCGACCGAGGATTCTGGGTCGTCGTCCGTCCAGATGGTTGTGGTCGGAATCGACATGGAATCCGCGATGGAGCCCAGGATCAGAGCATTGGTTGAGCTGCCTGTGAGCGGCGGGAGGTTAGCCGAGGGAATGCCCGCGGGTGGATAGGTCAGGCCGATACAAAGTGCAGTGGAAGGCATGGTGATGGATGCATGAACTGGTTTGCTTTTGCTTGTGTCGTTCTTCCTGAGAGGTAGTCGGCAGGCCCGTGTGGGCGCCGGTCCGCCTTTTGTAGGCAACGCCAGCAAGTCACTGGCACCTTGGCTTTGAGAAGCTGCAAGATGCCCGTGACTCAGAATTGCGCGCCACCAGAGACGAAGACACAGAAAATCCAGACTGATGGCCATCCTGTTTCACCCCTTCACCACCAATGTTCGGCGTGGTGAAAAACGACACCGTCGACTGCGGCAATGGCCAATGAGAGATCCATCCACGGCACCTGATTCAAGAGAAGCATTCGGCTCGACGATTGGAGCTGAAGCCGGCAGCGGTAGGAACTTCATAGAGTAAGTTCCCAACCACTCGAGCTCACGCTCTTATCAGCGGATCCAGTGTGACATATTCTGATGTCCGATCGGTGTCCGCCACAGCCACCGCGACTCGTGCAGGACGGCACATGCAACCGACAGAAATCGCACCAGCTCGATGACGGCGAGGCCAAGGGTTTGCCATTATGTATTACATATGCACGACTCTCGAGTCGATCGGATCTTGTGAGTCGATGGCTGGACCTGTATCGGAGAGGTTCGGGGCCGTGAGTCAATATCCCAAGTGAGGTGAAACGCAACGGAGGCGATGTGCGTGTGCCAGCCATCGAAGGCTACAAAAGGTTGTCACAACCGACATCTACTCCTTCTCTGGTTCTCCAAAAGCTTTGCACCATCAAGAATGACCACTTTGACCACCATGCACTCTTCACTTTGGATCACATCCACCCGATTCGTCGAACGAAACCCTCGCAGCACGACGGCCGCTGTATATTGTGAGTACACTGCCCACTTCAACCACCCTAGAATCAGGGTTTCCCACCAGCCATCTCTCACAATCCCCCTCATCCCTCTCCACGCGCTCTGTAGTCGGTTTGTGCTTCTATCTGGCGCATGCCGAGGTCCGCAAGTTGATGGTCATCCGAGATCCGGACCAAGACGAACCCTCCGGAACTGGAACGAGTAGCAGCGAGCCATCACCTGGTGTGTTTGACCGGCGTACGCTTGTTCATGCCAAAGAACAAACAATGTCTCACACAATAAAGCATGGTCATTTTTGCGTTCCATAGTGCTTGCCATTTCGGGCGGTGTATTGGGCGGCCTTGCTGGCACAACATTTGGGTTTGGTCGCAACGCTTCCTGCCTTTCCACCATCATCCCATATCTTTGCTGACTCTTGCTCTCTCGAATCCCGCCATTCCCCAGCTTGATCTACTGCGCCTGGTACCAGCAGCTTGATGACATGACCACCGGCGTAGGCATGACCGGCCCCGCTGCGCTCGTTACGAAGATACTGATGCAACCCATTGTCGATATCGCTCTGGTCGGCACTATACGCCAAATGTCTCAAAAGCCACAAGACGACAACGCCTTGCAAGTCACCATCAATGGCAAACAGCACAGCCCGCACATCATTGTTCGGTTGATTGCACAGACGGTTGCGGAACTGGCTGTTGATGGACCATTCAACTGTGTGACTCTGGGGCTCATTCCTGTTGCGTGGCAGGCATTGTTTGGGGCAGCAGAACTCTTGTACGTTTTCCGCTCATGGTATTAACCGTGCCGTAGGGACCTGGATGTTGACGAGCGACCCATTTCTTCTCGCAATTGATTGGTGAGACAGCGTTTGGGGACCATGCTCAGGAAACATTTGGATGTAAGGAAAGAAGCCAAGAAGCGGATTGCGACCCGCTTGGTGAGGATCATGATGGTGGGATTCGAGTGACCAGTCAGTTTGGGGGCTGAGCCAAGTCCACCCATGGTCCGATGCCTCCTGTCCGTGCTGTTGCGCCAAGTCAATGTGAAAACAAGTTGATTTGCGTCCACGTTTGCAGAGCAGAGGCATAGATATGACTGACGTCGGAAATTAGAATCATGCATACATGATACATGCCCATAAATCAACTGACTCATGCAGTTTTTGTATTCGTACATATACCTGCAACAATCTTGCCACGCCATTTCACGGATTGAATCCGCAATCATTTACTTTTGATGGCCCTGAACCACTTTGGCGTCTTCTTTTCGGAATCACCGCCACCCGACGAGCTGCTCGCCGACCCATCCAATGACGACGAAGAGCCCAATCCTGATGCTCCACCCACCGTGCGTCCACCCAACACCCTGGCTGCCATGTCACGGCTCGCCTTGGCCAACCTCTCGCGTTTCTCCTCGTCCGTCTCCTGGGCACCGGGCGACTCGAGCAACAAATTGTGTGCCTGGCCGTCGCCAGCCTCGGGCAACGGCACAACGGGCCCGACCTTGTCCTGTGGAACATGTCTGGCGACGCGTGCGGCCACACGTCGTGCACCAACGGGATGAGGCGGACGACCGAGGCGGGCGCCAGTTGCGCGGTCCAAAAGTCATCAGTCGGGTCGAGGTCTTTCATGCGCGGGGCCGTGGTGACGAGGCGGAACGATAGGGGTGGTGGCGTGGTGATGAGGAGCGAGGCCAGGGTCGAGTAGAGCGCCGAGACTGGGTATAAAGGCAAATGAGTGCGTGTTGCCAAGTCAGTTCGTTATCAGGGAGCCACGGGTGACATCAAAGCCGATCGCTGATACCTTTCTCGTGCGTGTAAAACGTCAGCTGCAACAAGTACTCGTCAGGCAACTTGACACGAATCAAAGTCCGAGGAAACTTTGCTCGACGTTGACGCTCTTCGCGATCGCGCATGGCTTGGGTTTTCAGAGGCATGTTTTCGAGTTCTCGGCGGCGGCGCTCTTGCGCAGATAGCACGGCTTTGAGTTCGGCACCAGTCATTGGAAGAAGGAGTCGGGGATTTCAACTGCGCAAACGCGAACCGCATGAGAATAACTGTGAGACAGGCGCATCAAGGAAATGACACGATTGATCAAGCACAGACGTACTCTTGGTCAAGGAAGATGCGGTTGGTGGGGCGAAAAGCGTCGGGTTGCGGTCAATGACGGATCGGGGTGATGCTCGATTTCGGCTTCGGTTGGCTGATGTTGCTCAAGCACTTGCGTGGCGGCCGGTGGCGGGCCAGCGGCAGATGGGACGGATGTCTGTGCGGTTGGGTCAACATCCATGCGGTCCTCAGTGACGCTTTGAGTGCGAGTGCGCTCGGGTGCTGGAGACGCAGCTGGCTGCTGTTGCTGAGCGACTTGAGCCGTTGGGGCTCCGGGACGGCAGTCGGTGCGGTTGCCACGGGTAGAGTAGCTGAAGGTGACGCAGTCGGAGCAGTCGGCAGAGCAGCAGGAGCAGCCAAAGCAGTTGGAGCAGGGGCGGCCGCTTGCACCAATCCCTCGACGGGCGGCAAAGGTGCTTCAATCTCTGGCAAGACATCGGCCAGCTTGCGCCCAGAGTACTTGAACACGAGCCGAATGAGCACTGACCCGCCTGCTGGAATGCCCAACGACGCCAGGGTGGAATTGCGCAACTCGTTCAGCGATCCAATTTCGCGATTGGCCACAATCAGCACGGGCACCATGTACTCTGGATCACCCAATTTGGCCGACAACTGGCCAGAATCGACTTTGATCCCTCCTTTGGGTGGCCTTCCCTGCGTGTGAGGTTCAACGTGCCGCCCGACTTGAGCTCGGTCGCCGTCAAGACCTCCCACAGGCGCGTGGTGCCAGGAACGTGTCAATGATTCGCCCACCAGAATCGAGCTGTAGGGCAATCTTGATGGGTCCGGCCGAGTTGGCAGGGCGGGTTCGGCGGGTGAGCTCGAGCTTGGCGCCCGCCGAGAGATTGGCGAGGCGCACAGAAAGTGACAGATCGAGCGGGCGGTCTTGGGGTGTCCCCGGACGAGCATTGGCCGTCGGAGATCGTATAGGTCGGGCGATCCGAGCTTGAGCTGCTCGCAAGCCTGCGAGACGAGGTCCTTGAGGGGCATGGCAGGCGTGGTTTTGATGGTTGCCCGCCGCAGGTCGGGTGGGGCCGTAATGACAACGTTGGAAGCCATGGCTGATCAAATAGACGGGCAGAGTGGACGGCGGTCGTATTGCTGGCAGTGAACGTGGCGAAACTTTCCTCAATACCTGTATTGCAATGATTCTTCATGTTTGGTTCGAACGTTTTCGAGTCAAGTCATCGCGATCGACGTGACACGTTGCTGATGCTGATCCATTTTGTCCATTTGGGTGGAACCTTTGATGTAGCAGAATCTGTCCGAAAGGTGTCCGGCAGTGTGGGCTGGTCGCCCCCCCCCCCCCCAATCTTGCAAAGAGTGGACATTTGGCAGAGGCATGACAGGAGTGACTTTGAGGCTCATGCCATCTATACTTTTCATGAAGGAGCGACTTTTTCTTGTTACGGCAGGATGATGGTACCTTTGCTGAGTCTAGCCTCTACTTCCAGCAAGCGCATCTCACGTATCTCACAGGAACAATGACCACTTCAATCCCACAAGTCAATGCAGGCTCGGCATGGATAGCTACGGGCATGTCAAGCTCCACATTCCCAACAACTTGTTGTCCGCTGCTCGTCGTTTCGCCTCGCAAACGTTTCTCCACTCCCGACACCATAGGACCATCAGACCTGCGATCCCGAACGCCCTCATTCCGCCTCCGCGCGCTGGTGTGGGTTATGGCAGTCATTGCGCAAACGGTTCAGATTCTTGTTGCAGCTATCACGGCTACAGAGACAAAGTGTGAAGGAAAAGTTCCAATCACGGGTCGTTGGATGCGGATGTTCACTCCTTTGAAGAACCGACTTTCAAGAGCCTTAACAATGCTCGAAGTCCTTCTAGGACGAACCCATCTATCCAACAGGTATCCATGTCCGCTTGCTAATGTAGTGCCCTTTTTCCCACATGCTTTCACACGTTTTGTTGCGTCTTCTTCAAGTTTGGATCCGCTCCGGCAAGGCCGTTTCTGGGCCGGCATCTCGAAAATGCTTGTCGCTTGGATGGTCGTTGTGACGGCCGCTCTCTTGCTCTCGGCCAGTGGCGGATTGTTGTTGGTCACTGTCACATCATCCAAGCTCATGTTTCCAGGATCCATGCCAGCAAACATTGCTTTAGTCGAGGGTTACAAGAACTGGAACCAACAAACATCGACGTCTGGTTCTTCACTCTGGTTGTGTATGGCGTTGGATCGCTCTACCTCACCATTCGCCTCATTCCCTGGCTCCAGCGCCGTCACGGCACATCTCCCGTGCCCATGGCGACCCCATCTACGGTTTCTCGCGCAGCGAGCTCGGCTTCACACTGATTCGACGCTCTTCCGACGTCGGCTCATCCCACGTGAGTGCGACAAGGCCATGTCCGTGTCGCGATACCGACTAGCAGCATGTTTTCGCCGTCTGCGCGTGTTTTTGTGGCTGATTCTCGGCATTCTCGCATGGAATCTGTTCATGGTGTTCCGCCGCCCGTTCCCCGATGTGTTGCATACGGTGACCGGCTGGGTTTCGTGTTGAATGATTAGTGTCCTTCTGTTTGTGGCAATCAAGGGAGATTCGTGCAGCGGTCATGGTCCGGCGGCAGATCCCAAACACCGAGGCGGGGCCTTTGGCAGCAACTTGCGAGTGGGATGGCGGTGGGAAGGATAAGATTCGCAATGCAATTAATTAGTATGGATGTTGATGTCTAGTGTGTATATTGTACAAACTGAACGCGTTGGCTGGAACCTGTTGATGTTTACCGTGATGGATGACAAGTACAACTAAACCTGCCTCCGGGAAATTGCCTCTAAAACATGCGCCCGATTCAATAGCGGTTCCGGAATGCCGTCTGCAGCATCGTCTGTGGCATCTGCTGCTGGTGAATGTTGAGCAACGTACGGGATATACGTCGCTTGTTCGGCGGCCGACAAGTCCTGGTCACCAAGTTCACTTGCATCCAAGTCACGCTGCTCGTGCTCGTGCTCCTGCTGCTGGGCCGCTAGCTCGGCTGCAACCAGAATGTCACGGCCAGTCATGTTGAGCAACCGAGAAACGGGGAGCGAGCCGTGCACGAGAAGGGACTCAATCGCTGCATCCACCTCGTTCAGCACCAACCCCTGACCGCTACGGTTCTCCTCGTCATTGTCCTCGTCGCCCTCTGTAAAATACACATCCGAATCCACCTTGACGCCCATCTCGCCCAATTTGCTCATGGCCCGTTTCACCCGAATCTCCACCTCCTCCCGGCCCCTTTTACCGCGCAAAAATGACGGTGGCACATGTCCATCACTGCCGTTCAATACGCCCGCTTCGACCAAATCCAAAATCTGGCCCAAGAAATGCTCTGCATTACGGCCTGCGCCAGTCGTCTTGATTTCGTGAAACCAGGGCAGCGGCTTTGCCACACGCACAATTGCATCCACGGCATCCCGCTGATGTACCAACGCCGTTCCAGGGTTGCATGAGCCGAGCAATGCCGCCCAAATGGCAGCCGAGCACGGTGTGGCGTCCTGCGCTTCACGAGCAATGCACGCCAGAGCCAAAGCGCATGCGGGCGGGCGGCGAGATTCAAACACGTGCATGGTGAGCTTGAGTATCGTTGGAAGTCGCAAGCGCGCACGAGTGCGATCGCCATTCGTGGGGTCGAGCGGCGTAAAGTGGCGAAGAGAAGTGACATCGCCACGCGCGGCGGCTTGCTGCCAGGCCTGAATCAGGGTTGGTCGATTGGGTGGTGGATCAAGGATCATGTCGTCGAGCCAGGAGCAGGCAAGGGACAGCAAATGCTCTTCGGAGGAGCCAGGAGCAAGAATCGCTGCGATTTCTGGCATGTACAAGTATTCGCTGACGTCCACGTTGTCGGCGTCGTTGTCGCTGTTGCCACTGCTGAAGTCATCATCCTCCGAAGCAACGTTATGCTGGTCAGCAATGTAGAATCGGGCCGCGAGCGAGCGTACTCGTCCAAGGAACTGGCCAATGGTGAACACATCCATGTTTAACCTTTTACTTGCCGTGTCAAGTGGAATCGGAGCCCCAAGTTTGCGTGACAGCAGGATCATGCAACTGGCCGCAACGAGACGAGCTGCAACACCCCAACGAAATTGGCCATGGCGCATGACAAACGAGTACAATCGGTGGAGCTCGGGCCAGTCACCATCGGGAATATCGAGGAGCTGTGCGAAGCTGTCTAGCTCGTCAAGGGCGAGCCTTTTGCTGGCTTGCTGGGACCTTTGGGTCGACGTTGATTGAGAAACGGCCCCGGAGTCGCCGCCGGCTACTTGTTGTCGGAAGCCATCCCGAAGCGCTCCCTGCAAATGGCGAACTCGAGCAGCGGCAGACGGGCCGAATGCATCGCTGGCGGACGGTGCTTGGTAAACACCTTGATCGGCACCGGCGTAGAGGAGACTGTCGCCGAGCACGGCACCGCATGAAGTGCAGACGACCTGGCCATGATCTGAATCGTCCAAGAGTTGGTCCGGTCCAGCGCCGCATTGCGGGCAATGGGGATGCGTAGCATGCATTGCTCAGTGTTACTTATACTTGGTACCTGCGGACGCAAAATTTTCGTGATTGTTTCGAGTCAAAGCTTTTCGAGTCCAGAAGCGCTTGGTCATGTTCGCACGTTTCGCGGCCACAAGTTACAGTAACCCCGACTCGAGCTGGTCGTGAGCTCAGTTGGTCTCGTGCGTGGTTCCCATTAGTTCAGAATGTCCAGCGTGGATCCAAAATGCAAGTAACAGCTCGCAAACGACACTCACGGCACCATGCAGCAGACACCAATCCTTCAGACGTACCAAGTCTGGGACCTGGCCGCGCTCGTTCTTGCAGCTGCGACTTTCCCGCTGTGCTTGCTGCCCTTGCGCTTGATTCGTAAAGACTACAACCGCGCATCATCCTCCCGCCAACTGCGGCGAAACCACCTGCTGTTGCTCATTCTTTGGATCGCCATCACCGCATCTCACACGCTTCTAATCCTCTTTCCCATTGTGGGCTTCTTTGAACAAGTTTGTGAAGATGGGACACCCATGTCATTGGACACGGCAAACCAGTTTTTGAAACGGTGCAAGCGGAGCTACATCAACACTCTGGTTGAGGCCATGGAAGTCTTGACTCTCCCAGCGTATCCCGCGCTCATGGTTTCGACGTACTTGCAGTTACTACCAACAACCGTGCGTCAGCGGACTATTCGGGTCGCTCGATTGGTCAACGGAGCACTCTCGGCGTTGACTCTGACCTATTTTTGCCTCATGGTGACACAGCGGCTCCTGCACTTTACCGGGCCGCCAATTCCAGCCGGTAGTCAGGCGACGCAGCAGGCGCAATACACACGTCATTTTGGATTGCAGAGTTGCCGCGCCTTTTCTTTTTCGCTTGGTTCTTTGCAATGGTGTTTATCGGGCTTTTTGCCATGGTGCTCGCACTACGCCTTTTACCGTACCTCAATGTTGCTCATCCGCGCGCT